>CM059192.1:26917683-27150183 GCA_030323885.1 Branchipolynoe longqiensis
CACGTTGAATGCAAATTAGCAAAAAAGATGTTGTGGAGCAGTCTCAGAGTCAACTCTGGGGCATACCCTGAACACGGCCCTGGTTGGCCAGCGTGTGGAGGAAACCGGAAATGACATTTAGACCTATTTCATATGACGTCAGCATAGGTATTTAGGTCAGTGTGCACGCTGCTTGGCTGCAAGACGACACATTGTCATACTGCAAACTCAATGGCTATGAGCAATCTTCATTCAGAAAAAGTGAAATATCTCTAAATCCACACCACCTAGAAACAAACCTCTTGGGACTCACACAGATAACATGCTTAACAACCAGATTATATTAAATTCATAAGGTGAGGGTTCTCCATTTCTATTAATTTTGAATAAAACTGACGTTTTGCACTGCACGTACCAGCAAACTCAATGGCAGTGTGCCTTCATTCTGCAGCCAAGCTGCGCGCGCATACACGATGTTTGTAAACATCGAAAGGGGTCTATTGGTAGCCACCTTAGAGCTGAGATACCGAACCTTGTTTGGGCATTTCTTCCAAGGTCATCAAAAGGTCATCAGGTGCAGTATCTGGGTCAGAGACATTCAGCGTTGTGGCCGTGAGGGTGACACTGCCTCCTTCTAGACAGGTCAGATTCCCGACTGTTAACAAGGGAGGCTCCTCGTCCACTGGCTACAAAAGAACACACGCACACGGTTAGTTGGTTAAAGCTGCATAATACTCAGAAATCATCTTTTCAAAACTAAAACATCGATCTAATTAACAGGGATGAAAGTGGTCTCCGGGAAAAAAAGGGGAAATGCTGATATTCTCCCATAGGCTTAGCATTGTCAGAGAATCGCGGAAAAATAGCGGAAGTCAGGTCTCAACTCGCCTTGTTGTGATTGCATTATCGCCCATATCTAACAGTTTCTTGCTTAGGTTTTATGTTCTAACTACATCTAAGGTCATATAAGAATGGGATTCGAACCACCCAGCTGTTGTCATACATCCCATCTTTTGGAATTTTGTTTAACGTTAATTGGTGGATATAAGAACTCCTGGAAATCCGCGAAAGCACGGAGGTCTTTCATCTCTGAATTAAAGAGGCATAATAGTTGGCATTCATCTTTTCAAAACCAAAACATCTATCTAGATTTGATCCAATAAATTCCAAGTAGGTACTAGGTTACTTTAAAGTTGCATAGTCCGATAATTTTTCTGAGATAGATATATTAAATTAATTGTTATAATCTACCTTACTTCAGCTTTAAGTAACGTTTATTTTTAAAAGATAACTTTTGAGATATTTGAAATGCAACCATGCACAATTAATGTTGGCAAACATGCCAAAACACATAGCCTCCTGCAGGAACAGGCTCTATTCAATTGGCTCACTATTCCCTTCTATGTGGCAACAAATGCTTAATAAGTGCACTAATATCTAAGTTAGATATTTAAATTCCACATAGTTACTACTAGGGTGCCAGAAAAGTTTGACATGAAGGTGTGTGTGTGGGGGGGGGGGGGTGTCAGAATGTCGTATTGGACATATTTGACTAGAAAATACATATGTGGAGTGTAACCAGTGACCATGTTGGTAGATCATGGGATCATGGGTTCCAACCCTGGTCGAGTCAAACCAATGACTTAAAAATTGATACTTGTCGCTTCCTAGCCAGGGGCTGAGCATTATTAGGATAGGGCAAGGACTGGTTAGCTCAGTGTCAGGATAATGTGACTGAGTGGGATATCAGGTTATAGTGCTGGCCGCCTGGTCCCCCAGTGGGGCAGCACTATAAAGTCGCCATGAATGCTGTTCTACACACATGAAGTTTGTCTTGTTTGTTTGTTTGTTGTTGTTTTACATCCTAGCAACATCTAAGGTCATATCAGGACGGGTACCGACTTGTGACAGTACGTACTCATGGCGATTTTATAGTGCTGCCCCACTGGGAAATCAGGCTGCTGGCACCATGACCCGATATCCCACTCAGTCACATTATCCTGACACAGAGCTAACCAGTCCTTGCCCTATCCTAATAATGCCGAGCACCAGGCTAGGAAGCGACAAGCATCAATTTTTAAGTCATTGATTTGACTCGACCGGGAACCGAACTCGCAAACTCCCGATCTTCCGCAGGCGAGGCATGTGCTCTACCGATTCGGCCACTGTGCTCGGTCTACACACATGAATGGTGTGGTTCTACACATATGAATGGTAACATCATACACACATGAATGATAGCCATTCTACACACATGAATGATACTGCTCTACACACACAAATGGTGACGTCATACACACATGAATGGTAGCCAGTCTACACACATGAATGATACCGCTCTACACACACAAATGGTAACATTGTACACACATGAATGGTGATGTCATACACACATGAATGGTAGCCATTCTACACACATGAATGATGCTGCTCTACACACACAAATGGTGACGTCATACACACATGAATGCTAGCCATTCTACACACATGAATGATAGGCCTACTGTTCTACATACACAAATGGTAATGTTGTACACACATGAACAGTGATGTCATACACACATGAATGGTAGCCATTCTACACATATGAATGATGCTGCTCTACACACACAAATGGTGACGTCATACCCACATGAACGGTAGCCATTCTACACACATGAATGATACTGTTCTACATACACAAATGGCAATGTTGTACACACATGAATGGTGATGTCATACACACATGAATGGTAGCCATTCTACACACATGAATGATGCCGCTCTACACACACAAATGGAACATGTTGTACACACATGAATGGTAATGTCATACACACATGAATGGTAGCCATTCTACACACATGAATGAGGCTGCTCTACACACACAAAGGGTGATGTCATACACACAAGAATGGTAGCCATTCTACACACATGAATGATACTGCGCTACACAAACACATGGTGATGATGTACACCTATGACCGGTGAAGTCATACACAGATGAATGGTAGCCGTTCTACACACATGAATGATGCCGCTCTACACACACACATGGTGACGTTGTACACACATGACCGGTGACATCACACACACATGAATGGTAGCCGCTTTACGCACACAAATGATGCTGCTCTACACACAAAAATGGTGAGAATGTACACACATGAATTGTGACGTCCTACACACATGAATGGTGCCGTTCTACACACATGAATGGTGACATCATACACACATGAATGGTGCCAATCTACCCACATGAATGGTCACATCATACACACATGAATGGTGCCGTTCTACCCACATGAATGGTGACGTCATACACACATGAATGGTGCCGTTCTACCCACATGAATGGTGACGCCATACACACATGAATGGTGCCGTTCTACCCACATGAATGGTGACGTCATACACACACGAATGGCGCCATTCTACACACATGAATGGTGACGTCATACACACATGATTGGTGCCGTTCTACACCCATGAATGGTGACGTCATACACACATGAATGGTGCCGTTCTACACACATGAATGGTGACGTCATACACACACAAATGGTGCCGTTCTACCCACATGAATGGTGACGTCAAGACGGGCGGCCGGTGACGTGTGGCGTCCATCCGTCACATGCATCATGACGTAGTCAGCATTTGGCTCGGTCCCCTGGTGGTCAATCTGAACGTAGTGCACATGACCAAGGAGTAGGTCCGCAGATGTAAATGACGCCACGGCCTCCTGGCGGTGTTTCTCGGAACCAGGATCTAACGCGGCATGATGGTATCAGATTAGTATTTTCACTGAAAATGTACCCTGATTTATTGAGGTTAATACGGTATCCCGAGTTCCGGCTGGCGCTTCTCCTATATCCCTATCCTTTATTACATAACCTGTACTTTGAACTCGCTTTACACCTCCGACATATATACATATCTCCTGATGAGGACCAGACGGGATGGCCGAATGAGTTGACTGTCCATCTCCCATTTTGGTAAATCGTGGGATTCGAACCCATTGGTTCGAACCCTGGTCGAGTCAAACCAATGACTTTAAAACGTATACTTGTTACTTCTTAGCCAGCCGCTCAGCATTATTAGGATAGGGCAAGTACTGATCAGTGTCAGGATAATGTGACTGAGTGGGCTATCAGGTTATGGTACTGGCAACCCGGTATCCCAGTAGGGAAGCACTATAAAGTCGCCATGAGTGCGCATTGTCACAAGTTGGTACCCGTCCTGATATGACATTAGATGATGCCAGGACATAAAACTCCAACAACAAACCAACGACCCAACCAACCTCCTGATGACCCAATTTGGTAGGCTTGCTACCATAAAAAAATTTCTAATGTACATTGTGTCGTGGGGGTGATGAAAATGGGAAATATTGTGCCTAGAGCGGGACTCGAACCCACATCTCTTTGCATTCCGGGCCAGTGTGCTAACCATTACACCACCTAGGCTCCCCGATACCAACACACTCCCCACGCCTACCTGTCTATGTGGCTACTTGCCTGAGAGGTCAGTGCAGACCACTACACTCGTCCCCCTGGAATTGTAAGTCTTGTAATGCTTACAATTACATACATACAGGCAATGCACTAACACATACATACACAGGGTAGGTTCAACAACCATACAGCGCAAAGCTTGTACAGGATCCTGGTCACGGCAACCAGTGTCATGGGGGTGATGAAAATGGGAAATACCGCACCTAGAGCGGGACTCGAACCCACATCTCTTTGCATTCCGGGCCAGTGTGCTAACCATTACACCACCTAGGCTCCCCGATACCAACACACTCCCCACGCCTACCTGTCTATGTGGTTACTTGCCTGAGAGGTCAGTGCAGACCACTACAATTGCAATGAAATTGTCCTGACAAATATTTCAAATGAAATAAAATGCCACTCTTCGGTGAATGTGCATTCCCCTCCCCCCCCCCCTCCCCCGAACCTTCTGCCCAGAACATACACTCCCCTCCTCGGCATTGCATGCGTCCCAACAACTGTACATGTAATTGGACGAACACAGTACAGAAAAGCGCCTGATAGTGATAGGGTGCAGACACCACTTGCTGCAAAGCTGTAGCCTAGAAAGTGGCACTTTTGGCTGCTTTGAACTCAATTCAATTCAAACCTTCTGCCGCATAAAGTTAGGATTCCATATATGCAGTATGTGGTGTGGGAATGCGAAAAAAAAATGGAAAAGCATGTAAATGCATGGTGGTGCTTCCATATGTCCGGTTGCGAATGCGAATATGAATGCATAGGCGGGAAAGTGGACCGATCGGTGTAAATGCGAATGCGAATGCAAATGTGAATGACATGCCGCATAATGGAATCTCAGCTTTAGCTCTAGGTGCAACCTTCAGTCCTGACTAAGAGACTAGTGGAACTCAAAATACCATAATTGTCACAAATCTTAAAGCTGCATAATCTGATGAAAATATCAGACTTTCAAAATCTAAATCTTTACCGAGATATTTGTTATGATCCTGCATATTCAATTTAGATATTAGTGGCACTCATTCCTTATTTCCATGAGGTTTTTCTTCTTAAGAACGTTAAAGTAGCATCATACGATTGCTTTGAATGTCTGCCATATTTATTAGAAAACTATGTTAGGTTTATCAGCATGCCCTACTTTAGTTCAGTTTAAAGTAACTGATTTTAAAGGGTTAACTGTGGAATTATTTGAAGCAAAACATTACAATTTGGCGTGTGTGCCTTCGGACTTGGTGGTTAGATAGTCCTTGCCTAGGTATATAATAAGGATGCATCTCTTTTCACGATACCGTGGCGACAGAAGGATATTCTAAAATCATGGTACCGTGACAGCAGTGCGGCACTCTAGCATCATGGTACCATTGATCGGCAGTCTAGCATCGCAGTCCTGTTATTTTAGTGCTGAAGTCTACATTCAATGCCTACACAAAATATCTAACCTTAACCCTGAGCGGAACCGTGATTGTAGAATAATCTACTGCCGTCACGGTACTGTGACTATAGATAATTCGCGCTAGGGACATGGAAAATTGACAATAGTCACTCCGGAAAATCAGAACCTTGGTATCTCACTTGAGGACAGTCACATAGAGGCTGAGCTGGTATTAAAATGGTCCTCACCTGGTTTGATATTTTGGAATACTCCATATTTGGGTGGAGTATCCACAATGACCATGACCTCAGATGGATGTGTGTCAAGGTCAGAAATGCCAAGGTCATCCACAGTAAGAGGCACGCGACCACCCTCCTCTACCTGTAGGTAAAAGGGGTCGGGTATGTAATATAGGCATGTTATTATAGAACAGGGTATGCTAGCTGTATTGGTAAGAACGCTGGCTGGCTTCCGCTGTGGTAGGTCATCGGTTAGTTACATTGTATAATGGTCAACCTGATGTATTTACCAATAAATTATAGCACAAATTCCTAAGCCATCAACGGGATGGCCGAATGAGTTGAGCGTCCATCTCCCGTTTTGGTAGATTGTGGGATTCGAACCGACCGGTTCGAACCCTGGTCGAGTCAAACCGATGACTTAAAAATGCATAGTTGTCGCTTCCTAACCAGGCGTTCGGCATTATTAGGATCGGGCAAGGTCTGGTTGACTCAGTGTCAGGATAAAGTGACTGAGTGGGATAATAGGCCATGGCGCTGGCAGCGGTTTAACATAAAATTATCATTTTCAAGGATTTTCCTGACCGCAAGATGATTTTCAAGGGTAGGCCTATTCAAGCATTTAAATTAAATACATTACTTTATTTTCCTGAGGATTCAGTCCAGCCACATACGAACCTTGATTAACTTTAAGTATTTTTGTTGGAACCACAAAATTAAAAAAGTTAATAAAAACAATTAACAGCTTACAAGTACTGTTCGACCTATGACAAGCTGCGGCGGCTGGTTGTTGACCGGAAGTGACGTAATGGTGAATAACTGCGCAGGCAGCGAGTTTCCGGTGACGTCACTGACATTGAAGTAGACAATGTCCACGCGCGGGTCTGGTCCGATCTCAGACGCCGCCTCAAAACTATAAAAGAATAAATTGATGTCAAAACATGGAGAATACAAAGATAACGATGATGATAATTAAAACGATAAGATTTGCGATGATTGCAATAATAACAACAATAGTTCAAATGTGCAATGGTTTGTTTGTTATTTACGTCCTACCAACCTATATTGTCATATCAGGATGGCTACCAACTTATGACAGTGCACATTCATGGCAACTGTATAGTGCTGCCCCACTGGGAGATCAGGCCACCGGCACCATGACCGAATATCACACCCAATCACAGTATCCTGATACTGAGCAAACCAGTCCTTGCCCTATCATTCATAGTAATGCTGAGCGCCAGGATAGGTAATGACAAAGATCGATTTTGCAAATCATTGGATGACTCGGCCGGGATTTGAACCCCTTACCTTCCGCATGGGAAGCATGTGCTCAACCGATTGGGCCATCGCACTTGGTAAATGTGTAATGGTGTTCGTGGAAATAATACGTCACTTCCGAGACAATAAAGTTGGCAGTCACCTAGCAACTATTCAGGCTGATGGTCATCCTAGGATGCACACTACAGTACTAACACTGCTACACATACATATATATATATATTCACATCGTAGTGGTTGGTTGGTTTTGGAGTTTAACGTCCTGGCAACATTTAAGGTCACATCAGGATGGGTACCGACTTGTGACAATGTGCACTCATGTCGACTTTATAGTGCTGCCCCACTGGGAGACCAGGCCACCAGCACCATGACCTGATATCCCACTCAGTAACATTATCCTGACACTGAACCAACCAGTCCTTGACCTATCGTAATAATGCTGAGCGCCTGGCTAGAAAGTGACAAGTATCATTTTCTAAATCATTGGTTTGACTCGACTAGGGTTCGAACTTGTGGGTTCGAATCCCACGAGCTACCAAAACGGGAGACGAACGTCTCCAACTCATTCGGCCAACCTGTCTTGTCACACATCTGTGGTGAGGTGCACCGACCTCATCAAGTTAAATAGCACTTACAAAAGTAGCCGTGGGTAGGGTTGACTGCACCAGGGAGCCTAGATGGTCTAATGGTTAGTACATTAGCCCTGGGATGGCAAAGAATGACGGTTCGAGAAGCCGCACTAGGCATGATTTTTCCATTCATTCACAAAAACACACCGCTTGACATTGATCCCATGACCAGGATTAGTGTAGCCCCTATAAGCAATGCATATATGATGTTGAATGTTCCACGTGTATATACTGTAAGTTGTAAGTGTGTTACATATGAGAGTGAGACTTATAATTCCTAGGGGACCAGTGTAGGATGCTGCACAGATCTGCACATATGAAATGCCACATTCACAGGTAGACATGGATATGTTAATTGTATAAGGGAACCTCGATTGTCTAATAGTTCAGACACCAGCCTCGGAATGGTAGAACTTTGGGTTCGAATCCCGATTTGAAAAATCATCCCTCATGATATATGTTCATACACACACACATACATATATATATGCATATATACACATACGGAATGTGGTATGTTATCTTATGTAGAATACTGTATATGTCCCAATAGAAGCACGCTACCCAATAGAAGCACACACCCCATTTCAAGATTGAAAGCGTGCACAAATGTATGATCATATTCAGACTGAATGTACGATCATATTCACATAAGATAAGACAATCCCACATTATTTCAGAGGCACGACAAAAACCAAATAAAAATGTATGATCATATTCAGACTGAACACACATAAAATATGACAATCCCACTACTCAACAAATCCATGAAATTCTTGAACTTTGAATAGACACCCATCCATGTGTCTGCACTCATGCAGTGTGAGTCTATTGGGACATATATACGGTAGTTGTTAGTACGATTTAACTTCAACCTAAACCAGAAGAAAGTACAATTCTGCCAATTTTGATCAGCATTAACCATGTGTGCATGGGTTCAAAATATGTTAAAGTGGAAGTCCCTTAATTAGTGAAGTACAAGCCAAATTATTGGATAGAATTATCTAACGAATGATATGAAAATCCAAGTTCCACACTAACTAAGGCCGCATTTTGCTATGAATACAAACCATTTACACAAACCAATGTAATTAAAAGTTGCGGAATTAGGGATAAATGGGCCTTTTAAAGTTGCATAGTCCGATCAAATATCAAATTTTTGATAACAAATGCGATTATCTAGATTTGATTCTACATGTCTAACTGAGATGCTGGTGCACTTATCAAACATGTATCACCACATAGAACGGAATACCATACCAATTTAATTTTAAAAAACATGTTCCTGCAGAAGCCTATGACTATGAGGCTATGGTGTCAGAGTTTCGGCGTGATTGCCGAAATTAATTTTGCATGTTTGCACTTGAAATATCTCAAAAGCTAGTAATTTCAAACGAACGTTATTTCAAACTAAAGTAAGATAAATTATAACGATCAACATCATAGATTCATCTCAGAAAATAACAGAAACTCAAAAGCATTGGACTACGCAACTTTAATGAATATATTGAAGCGCAACTCAATATGCCGCACTACCTGACGCGGCCTTTGTTGATGTCATCCTGGGTGAAAAGGCCGCCTACTCCGAGTGGCACAGCTTCCGGTGAAATGTCGTCTGCGCTTGAAGACTTTCGTGCCTCCAGTAGGAAGCGGCCGGAGAATGGTGCTGTCAGCAGTGCGAGTGACAGCTCTGAGTCTAACGCGACTGGAGCTGTGAAGGCCAGGTCGAGGCGGGACAGTTGCTTCATTGCACCTAGTGGAATGGAATTAGTTAGAAAGGGGGGCGGGGGGGGGGGGGATTTAGAAATAATTTCCCACTCTATTTCCGGTGGAATTAACTTTTTAGTTATTTAATCTGGGTTTTTTTTGTGTGTGGGGTTTGTATTTGTGTGCGTGCTTGTACATTCCTTCTTCTTGAAGATTTATACTGCCTATCATGGATAAGTCTGAATAGACTTGTTTTCACCGTTAGACAGTTTGTCAATAGAAAGCCCGAGTCTACACTTTTACCGACCCAAGGGATTTTTAACCTCCCACACCTCATAGAGATGGTATGAGAGCAACTGGCCTTTGATGACACTGTAAGTTATACACGGCGGTGGAAAGCCAAATTGGCAGAGGTGGGGACACAGGATATATATACATCAAATTTATTATCTTCACCAGCTGGATTTTTTCAAATCTATTCATTGTACTACTTCTTCTTTTTTTTCTTCTTCTTTTTTTGTTTACTAAATGTAGTTTATTCATTGAATAATGTCTTTTGTCAGCGCCAAACAACAACAACACAAAGGAAGAAGGACATGCTTGATACATAAATGAACCTATCAGTATTAACAGTAACTGTATGCAAATCCTGTTTTATGATTCTAACTAATTGATGTCTTTTGTCAGCGTCAGAACACTGGTCTTCCAGGCATATAGTAAAATTGCTTGATACATAAATGAAACTATATCTCAGTAGGCTAGTAACAGTAACTGCATGCAAATCCTTTTTCTGTAATCCTAACTAATGACTTTTGTCAGCGCCAGAGCACTGGGGCCAAATGTAAGAGTCACAATTTATAGGCTGCGGAGTTTAGGGCGGCCGGCGGGTTATCTATTGTCGGCGTTATTAAATGTGTCACGGGGGATGTATCAGTCCAAAGCGCGCGCGGGTTAGCTATTGTTTCAGTTATTTATAGATTTGGGAAATCCCTCTGCGTTTGTAGCCATATATTAGGCTCAAATCTATTCAATGTGACCATATTTAACAGAATTAGATCCGGAATAAGTGAACTTTGATCAATTTAACCCTAAATTCGAAGCAATATTAACGATGCCGCCGTAACGGCGGCGATATTAATAGTTATATTTTCGAATCGACGATCGTACAGTAAACAAACCGCCGGCGCCGCCAGTATGGAACGCGACGTCGATGCGGCGGGTTGCGGCGATTTGTTTACATTACGTTCGTCGATTCGAAAATATAACTATTAATATCGCCGCCAATGCGGCGGTTAGCCTTAATAATGCTTCTAATTTAGGGTTTAAATTGATCAAATTTCACTTATTCTGGATCTAATTCTGTTAAATATGGTCACATTGAATAGATTTGGCCCGAATCGGTCCCTATCCTGCACGTTATCCCTGGCTCACGTGGGAGTTAGTGACGGCGACGTTAACCCTCGAGGCGGTAGCCTAACCCGCCCTGATACATTGAAACTTTGGCCGCTAACCCGGGAAATCCGCACGACGCGTGGGTTACGAGCCCTAACCCTGACTCTTACATTTGGCCCCTGGTCTTCCAAGTTCCAACCATACAGTAAATTTGTTTCATACATAAATGAAACTTTCAGTAGTAACAGTAACTGTATCATGTGTGTATGCAAATTCTGTTCTGTAATCCTGACTAATGGATTTCTTTGTCAGTGTCAGAGCACTGGTCTTCCAGCCATACAGTAAAGGTGCTTGATATATAAATCAAACTATCACTGGTAACAGTAGCTGCATGCAAATCTTACTCTATTATCCTAACTAACTCGGGGGTCGTCTTCTTTTTTTATTTACTTTCTTTCTATATAGTATTATACATACATCGGGCTACATAGGCCGACATACAAACATCCATACAGTCGATGACTGAGGGAGGAGTTAGGACTGAGGAGCAGATGGAAGCTGTGAGAGACGTGACTACGCGATAATTGAATATTTCAGATGTTGTTGTCATTCGTGTTCATAATTAGTATGTATTATATATATAGATGTAATTTTTGTTGTTGCTCTCTGCTTTCTAATTTGTCTTTAATTTTGTTTTGTTTTATGATATATAATTACTTTTAGTTGGTTAAGTTTGTTTTTTTCATCTACTTTTTTTCTATTAGTACTCTATTTCTGTTATCATGTTCTCATGTTGTGTCACATAGCAGTGGCATAAAGAAGAATGCGAATATCTGTACCTCATTAATGAGAGGTGATCTGACTCAGTGTTTTTGAGAAAGAGAGGTGGAAGATGAGGACATTATGTGTTGTATAACTTGTTATGTGAATATTATTCGGAATGGAGTCTACCTACATTGCTTGTCTGCTATTAACCGATATATATGTCGATCGATGTGGTTAATTATTGGGTCTGCAGGCCAGTAGGGGGCGCTATGCGACTCAGTGTCTTTGTAATACAATGGTGCCTGCGAGCATCCTGATATAAAGATGTGGTGTTCTCTGTGGCGGAGTGGTTAGAGTGTCTGACTTTTTTTCTAGGTCGGACTCCTAATCTGAAGGTCAGTGGTTCGATTCCCTGTGCCCCCACCTCTGCCAATTTGGATTTCCACCGCTGTGTATAACTTACAGCATCATCAAAGGCCAGTTGCTCTCATAACATGTCTATGTAGTGTGGGAGGTAAAAAAATCCCTTAAAAGTGTAGGCTCGGGCTTTCTATTGACAAACTGTCTAATGGTGAAAACAAGCCTTTGATGTGTCTATAATCTTCAACAACAACAAAAGATGATATATGTCTGAGGGCTGTTATTGTGTAGCTTTGTACTTCAGGTAAGCGGGCCGACATGCACTCCAGTAGGGGTACTTCTTATGTTTGTAATTGCTTGCTTGTCAACTGCTCACTTGACTGGGGTGGAGCACCTTGGCTACCAGCTCAATGCTCCCAATACGGGGGAGCTACCGACTCAGGGGGGTCACATGCACGCGCGCTCCCCCACTATCTGCCTCACTCATGCAGAATGTTGACTTTAATAAAGTGGAGGGGCCTTTTAAGAAGGGTCCAGCCAGAGATAGCTCAACCAAACTAATTGTATTGTCTTCTCACTTACGTAATAGATCAAATGAAAATGTTAGTACATCAAAACCGATGTGAATAGTGTTAAGAAATTAAAAGTAAGAAGATATGACCAGTGATAACGATGGGTGAAGTAAAGTTAAATCCACAGGACAATCATGGACCCATGAAGTGATGAGCAATATTATGTCAACAATGAGGGCAGTCGAAGGAGAGAGGCTGATGTTAGCTCATTCAAATTGTTTCGATGGAAGGGAGATGTGAGAGACGTGACTACCCAAACGCACCCACATGTGACGTGGGGAGTCACGTGACCGAACGAAGTTGTAATGGCAAAACGTGTGCATAATAAAGTCACTTATGATCACGAAGTCAGCGAGTCCACTCAGTTTCTTACAGAAGCTTCCGGCCTTATTATACTCGTATAATGGTTTATACAGCATATATATATATATATCTTTGTTTCCTTATTCCCTCTGGGAACTACATTAAAGTTCGTAGCTGAAACCTGACTTCCCGTACATTTTAAAGTCATCTTTATGAAGGGCAATGACCTATATGTCCAAATTATTTATGCCATTGCGTCAAGGAGAACAAAGACCAGATATACAGATTAGATGAAAAATTCTCAGACTGGCAATCTCAAAAAGAGGCCGAACCATTTCCTCTGCAATCTACATACAAATTGGTTTCGGAAATATGACTTATCGTACATTTTAAAGTCCTATTTATGAGAGGAAATGACCCATATGACAAATTTCTTTTTATTTAATTGTGTCCAGAACAAGAACAGAGGGCAGACATGCAGTTTGGGTCTGACGTTTTAAAGACTGGCAAACAGTCGACGAAAGGCCCAACCACTTTTACACAAGTCCACATTTTGGTAGAATAGAATGGGTGACAACAGTGTGTGGCTGAGCCATATTGACTGAGCAGATGCGCACATCGCTCAGCAGTGTTTCCCATAGCCAACATCATGTAAAATTCTCCGATTATAAGGCAAGGTACAAGAAAGGGTTATGGGAATTACAGGGACACAGCAAGCATATGGTTAACACATGCAGATCAGGATATATCCAGCCAGCACACAGGCCAGTGCGTGTGTGTGTGTATGTGTGGGTGTGGGGGGAAGTCTCTCCCACCTCTATCTGGGGCTGCTCTCCTGTGGGTTTCCCCCCCCCCCAACCACCCACCCCAATGGGCCCCCCTCCCCTGTGACCACCCGTAACCATCATGAACAAACCATCAACACACCAAACATCCTACACAACTATCAACCTGTTAAAACACATTGAACATTATATAAGACAGACAAAATGTCTTGTGAACTATAAACTATAACCCACAACGATTGTTTGAAGACTTTCTACTCGGTGCTGCTCCCCATTTTTGCATGAACTACAGTGACTGGTGCTGTACATTGTACAGCAGGAGCCACTCCCTTAATTCTACAGGATCGGTGTTATAACTAATACAGCACTGGTCAAACTTAGATTATCTAGACTGTCAATTCCCATAGTAAGATGGCCGGAAGACCAGTGCTCCAGCACTGACAAATGTCATATTCAGATGAATAAATACTTTACCAACATTTTTTTTAAATCATGTATGTGTGGAGCCCTACAGCCAATGGAAGGACAGTCAATCAGAAGCAGGCTCTCCTACACTCTCCAAGCAGACATTGTTGTACTACTATATATTACAAAACTGATGATAATTAAAGGATTGATTGATTCTCTACTAAGATGCTGTGTTGTCAGGTATGTGTGTTGTGTTCTGTGGGACTGTCACTAGCAGTCATAAGTGATGTGATAACTATCTACCTACAGTAAGGGGAGTAACTATCCTTAACTTGTACTGATGACATTCGAATGAGGGTTTACTCAATAATATCTATGGAACGTGGTCCAGTAACAATACTAATAATATGTGAAGCATGGTAATGTAATCATACCAAATTCAGAAACATAAGAAACATTGGTAATGTTACAATAACCAGAACTTCATAATCAGTCGGTTAGAAAATTATGAACAAGCATATATTATAATAACATTCAAGCAAGCATAATAATGTAACACTCCACTTAAAAATAATATTCGTATAATAAATTATGCAATACGAAAACAGTGTCTCCCATAGCCCATAGCGGGGATTTCTAGTTTAGCGGCGAAAACTCAGTACGCAAGGAGAGAGTGTTAGCAAGGGGCGGTGTTAGCACAAACCGACCGAGTGTAAGCTAACACCGCATCATGCATACGGGCCTAGGCGAGGAAATTATGGACAAGTCTATAATAACAATCAAGCAAGTATAATGGTGTAACACTCCACTTTTAAATAATATCCACATAATCAATTCTACAACACGAAAAAGAACAGAAATCATCAGAAAATCGGAACATTTTCATTGTTGTATCTATAAGGGGGTCATCCAAAGTTTTCAACATTTCAAAGTAGGACAAAGGGTACTATTTTCCAGATGCCTCCATCCTTCTTCCCCCCACTCCCAAATTATTATCCTGACACTGAGCCAACTAGTCCTTGCCCTATCCTAATAATGCCGAGCGCCAGGCTAGGAAGCAACAAGTATCAATTTTTAAGTCATTGGTTTGACTCGACCGGGGTTCGAACCAATGACCCCACGATCTACCAACACGGGAGACGGACGCTCTAACTCATTCGGCCATCCCGTCTGGTCGTGGAAAGAGGAGTATCAATCGTCTGTGATTGAAAATTACCCTGATTAATCAACTAATGTATCAACATAATAATTAAAGAAACGGTGTGGGGGGGGGGGGGAAATTGCAGAAAAATATCAACATTATATTAAACGATAAAAGTTGTACTGTCGTATTGTCGTTTGCTTTGCTTTGTATGACAAACAAAATGTTGAAAACTTCAGACGGCCCCTTAGCGTCCGTCGCCTGCCTACCTTCGAGCACCGTGAGTGTCATGGCCGCCGCGGGGTGAGGGCGTGGCGCCACCTGACGAGGGCGTGGCGCCACCTGACGGGGAGCGGGCGTAATTGGCTGTTGCTGCAGGAGTTCAACGCGGACATGGACGCCCACAGAGTGGTGGCCGTCGGTCACCATCAGGTAGAAGCTGTCGGAAATAGCCGATGTGCCGCCGTGCTCGTAGACGAGCAGGCCCGACTGCAGCTCGGCAAACCCGAACTGGTCACCTGCGAACATGGTTGGAGTTTTACGTCCTGACAACATCTAAGTCATATCAGTTTGTTGGTTGGTTGGTTGTTGGAGTTTTACATCCTGGCAATATTTAAGGTCATGTCACTTGGTTGGTTGTTGGAGTTGTACGTCCTCGCAACATTCAAGGTCATATCAGTTGGTTTGTTGGTTTTTGGAGTTTTATGGCATGGAAACATCTAAGGTAATATCAGGATGGGTACCGACTTGTGATAGTGCACACTCATGGTGACTTTATAGTGCTGTCCCACTGGGAGACCGGGCCTCCAGCATCATGATCTGATATCCCACTCAGTCCATTATCCTGACACCGAGCCAACCAGTCCTTGTCTTATCCTATTAATGCCAAGCGCCTAGCTAGGAAGTGATGAGTATCAATTTCATAAGTCATTGGTTTGACTCAAAGAGGAACCGAACTCCCTACCTTCCACACGCGAGGCTCGCGCTCTACTGATTAGGCCACCGCGCTCTACCGATTAGGCCACCGCGCCCGGTAGGTACTGATTTGTGGCAGTGCACACTCATGGTGACTTGATAGTGCTGCCCCACTGGGAGACCAGGCCGCTAGCGCCATGAGCTGATATCCCACTAAGTCACATTATTCTGACACTGAGCCGGATCAGGGTCAACATAATTTACCACCAACCTCGCTAATCTGACATTGGTAGCTGCAAACAGAGTAGGCCGGACTAATGAGGACAGAGTGTAGTTCAATTTCATCAAAAGAAATTGAGGTCAGGCATTAACGTAGGGCTGTTAGTGTTAGGTCAAGTGCTTCAACATTAACAATATTCATTTGGCTAAATAGGAAGCCATGTCTCTAAAATAAATGAATAAAGAAAAAAGAATTTGCTAAATAAAAGAACTTCGCTGTAAATAAATAAATAAATCATTATAGGGTGGCTGAATGAATTGAGGGCCTGCCTCCCATCTTGGCAGGTCATGGGGTTCAAACAACCAGTTTCGAACCCTGGCCGAGTCAAATCTACAATGTCAAAATGTATACGTGTTGCTACCTAGGCTGGGGTTCAGCATTACTGGGATAGAGCAAGAAGCAGTGGAATGGGGAAGACCAATTTTCCGTGACTGAAATTCCCCTGGTTAATCAACTAATGCACAAAAACAAAACTAAAAGAATAAATAAATAAATGAATAAATAAATAAATAATTACCTGCGCGGAGCACCACCTGGTGGTTGTCGTCCACCTTGAGGAACGCCCCCGACTTGGGTAACTTCTCCACCACAATCACAAGGTCATCCAGCGGCGTGTCATGGTCGGTGACCTGGATGACGGACACGTCGACTGGCACCCTGCCTCCCCGGGGGACCCGGATGACCGGGCTCTGGTCGGCCACGGCTGGCGGGCTGGTCTTAACGGGGACGACCCTCAGGGTAAAGGCCTGCTCGGGCAGCTCCTGGTCCACCGATAGGTCGACAACTAGTCAAATCGACATGGAGCAGTCAGGGGTTTTAACTCCTAGCGACATGTAAGGACGAGCACCGACTAGCAACATCTAAGGAACAAGGATATATCAGGATGGGCACCGACTAGCAACATCTAAGGAACAAGGTCATATCGGGACGAGCACCGATTAGCAACATCTAAGGAACAAGGACATATCAGGACGAGCATCGATTAGCAACATTTAAGGAACAAGGACATATCGGGATGAGCACCGATTAGCAACATTTAAGGAACAAGGACATATCAGGATGGGAACTGAGTAGCAACATCTAAGGAACAAGGTCATGTCAGGACGAGCAATGATTAGCAACATCTAGGGACCAAGGTCATATCTGGATGGGAACGTAGTAGCAACATCTAAGGAACAAGGTCATATCAGGGGGGACGAGCACCGATTAGCAACATTTAAGGAACAAGGACATATCAGGACGAGCACCGATTAGCAACATTTAAGGAACAAGGACATATCAGGACGAGCACCGATTAGCAACATTTAAGGAACAAGGACATATCAGGACGAGCACCGATTAGCAACATTTAAGGAACAAGGTCATATCAGGATGGGAACATAGTAGCAACATCTAAAGGCCCTGTCACATTACGGCATATGGCGGGAGCGTATTGAAAACCTACGTAGGTCCTGCGCATGCCGGCCTATGATGACATTTGGTGACCTTTCGGGTGGTTTTGAGCGTATGTGGAACCTACGGGGAGCGTACGAGGAGCGTATGAGGAGCGTATGGGGAGCGTATGGGAGCGTGCTGTGACATTTTTTGACAGTATGGGCCATACGCCCTCATAGGTCAAGTTCTTTTGAGCATGCACAAAAATATTTGGACGGACGGATTTATGAAAGCGTATGGCGGCGTATGCCTCATACGCTTCACATACGCCGGCATCTGGCGGCATCTGGCGGCGTATGAGTAGCGTATGAGTAGCGTATGCGTAGCGTATGAGTAGCGTATACGGCGTATGCCGACGTATATGACGTAACGCGCTTACGCCGCCATACGCTCCCGCAAAAAACCCTAATGTGACAGCCCCTTTAGGAACAAGGACATTTTAGGACGAGCAATGATTAGTAACATCTAGGGACTAAGGTCATATCAGAATGGGAACGTAGAAGCAACATCTAAGGAATAAGGACATTTCAGGACGAGCAATGATTAGCAACATCTAGGGACCAAGGTCATATCAGAATGGGAACGTAGAAGCAACATCTAAGGAATAAGGACATTTCAGGACGAGCAATGATTAGCAACATCTACGGAACAATGTCATATCAGGATTGGCGCTGTATTGTGCATTCACGGCGATTATATTTTTATGGTGCAGTCCTGCTACTGGTTGGCACCATTCCCTGATATCAGTCACATTAGTGCAGTCCTGCCACTAGTTGGCACTATGACCTAATATCCCACTCAGTCACATTATCAACCTGACACTTGGCCAACCAGTCCTTCTTTCTTTGTGTCTTTCTTTATCAGGACAGATAGCAACTGGTGACTGCGCACTCATGGTGACTTTATTGTGCTGTCCCCAATGGAAGACCAGGCCACCGACACCATGACCTGATATCCCACTCAGTCACATTATCCTGAAACTGAGCTAACCAGTCCTTGCCCTATCCTAATAATGCTGAGCACCAGGCTAGGAAGCGACAAGTATCAATTTTATAAGTCATCGGTTTGACTCGATTGGGAATAGAACTCATGACCTTCTGCACGGGAAGCCTGCACTCAACCGATTCGGCCAGCACACACAATACCAATCTTTGTTCCCCTTTAGCAATGCTGAGTGCCAGGCTTCTTCTTCTTCTTCACCCGTTGAGGCGTCAGCGCCCATCCACACAAACACCTCCTCAGCTGTGTCATAGATGAACGTTTCGCCTACCGCCCAACTTTGGGCATAGGCCACGAACAAGGGCTCTCCAGTTTTCCCGGTCCTGGGCCTTGAGTTTCTTGTTTGTGATTCTGTAACGTTGTTCTTTTTCCGGGGTGGGGTTGTTGGCCCCACACCCAACCCCCAACCTGGAGGACCAGTTGCTGCTCTTAGTCTGTCATCTACCATGAGTCCTGCCTGGCTTGGTTAAACCTGCCAGGGGGCTAGCCCCCACCGGTATAGCTCTCATGGTCACGGAGGCACACAAGCCTCCCCACCACAACAAGGTAGCAACACATTGGGGGGAGCGCCAGGCTAAGTAGCGACAAATTATCAATTTTGTAAGTATTTGGCTTGACTGGTCCGGTAATTGATTCCACGACCTCCCACATGGAGAACCTGACGCGGTGGCTGAATTTCTCAAAGTGCTGGCTGGCTTCCCATGCGGAATGTGCTCGAATCCCGGCCAAGTGAAACCGATGACTTACAAAATTGATTACAGTCACTACCTAGCCTGGTGCCTGACATTAATAGGATATGTCAAGGACTGGTTTGCTTAGAATTAGGATAGTGTGACTAAGCGGGATATCAGGTCATGGTGCCAGCAGCATTATAAAGTTGATCTCGATGCACATTGTCATGAGTCAGGTCCCATCCTGATATGAACATAGATGAGACTGTCTCAAAAGGTGCTAAGCAATATGGGAGAAAACTTTGTCCATTGTAACGATCAACATACGATCTGCTTATGTATTTGCTCAGGATAAACTGATTTGTTTTTTACATCGTGTTTCATAATCCCAATAGAATACATATTGATTTGAAGCAAATGTCCTTGTGTTTTCAGTGTAACCGTTTCTGTGCTATTTTATGTCAATCGTTACAATGGACAACAACAAAAAGAATGATCACCTTTTGAGACATGCTCAGATGTTGCCAGGATGCAAAACCCCAATAAATAAAGCCATACAGGAAGCAAATTTTCAGCTATCTGTCTAGTAAGGGGGGGGGGGAGTATTTGAGACTTAGCAGATAACTGAATAGATCTGACGGATCTGTATATATATGGACAATTACCCTTTGATGTGTCTATAACTAATACACAGTGTGCGTAGCATGTAAAGATATGGAACTCAAGGCTATTTCAATGCTTTTCGAGGTTGTTTTTGATACGAATTCAAGACTATTTTCATTTGGATTTAGTCAGAAATCACCGTTCCGAATGGCGATTTCTGAGTAATTTATATCAGTAGGGAGAATTTAATGGAATAGACTAGTTCATCATTCCAGCCGAGTGGTGCATTGTAGGATGCGTGAAAGCGTGAAAACAACCCCATTGCATGATTTTTAAACGCTCTTGAAAACTGACTCTGGCACATGATAATACACTGGGTGCAGCTATGAAATATGATATATTAAGCTCATATCAGCTCTTGTTTAGTGCTATACAAGGTGCCAACTAAAAAGATATATATAATAAATTAAGATGTCAATCTTTTATCTAGCATTGCATTTACGCCAATCTAATCAGCACATCTTATGGCATCTGCATTTAGATTTAGACAAATCTGGACCCTCAGTCTAGTGTTAGAGCCATAGCAAGAGTCAGTTTTACTTATTTTATTAATGTTTTTATTTATATCCTATGGTTATATGTAGAGTTAAGAAATGAGTAGCATTAATCAGACATTGATTTATATTTCTCTGAAACAAGTTTCTGTTGACACATTTGGCATTTTAATATTTAGAACAAGAATTAATAATGGTGATGTGGATATCAGCCTAAAAGTGACACTGTGGAATTGTATGTTTCTTAGCTCAAAATGCTTAACTATGGCTAGTGCTGTCTTAAATGTATTCATTATATCATTATATTGCATGTGTGCTTCCATGTGTCTGTATGTATGCCAAATTGTTATGTATTTTTTTGATTAATTTTGAATAAAATCTAAGTTTTGCCCTAGACGTATCGGCAAACTCAATGGCCGGACGCCTTTGTTTTTCTCTCGACGCCGTTTTCAAGGCACGCGCAGTCGGAATGAGGATCTCGTCTATTCAAGGATGTTCAACACTAATTACCCAAAGTAAGTTCAATTCAAGGCTTTTCCAAGACTGTTTTTTTTTGTTTTTTGGTACATTAGTTGTTTAAGCAGGGGGAATTTCATTGACAGACGACTGGTCTTCCTCATTCCACTGCTCCTTGCCCTATCCTAGTAATGCCGAGCGTCTGGCTAGGAAGCGACAAGTATCAATTTTTAAGTCATTGGTTTGACTCGACCAGGATTCGAACCCACGACCCCACGATCTACCAGCACGGGAGACGGACGCTCTAACTCATTCGGCCATCCCGCCCGGTTTAATGGGGCAAATGAAGTTCAGGACTTTTCAGCACTTTCCAGTCCCCGTACGCATCCTGAATACATGTAAATAACCAGAACAAATACAGTAAAACCTCTCTAACCGACCACCTCCACAGATCGACCACTCCCCTATATCGATCGCTTTATTTGGGTCCCAACAATACCATTGTAACCATATTCTAACTCCCTAAACCGACCACCTCCCTCAATGGACCACTTAAAGTCGGTCCCATGGTCGGTCGATTTAGAGAGGTTTTACCAAAGACCCTATAATTCTAAGACGGCTCACTCAGCCTGTACTGTGTAATCAAAATGATCAAACCCACTACTTGGTGCGCTGGCTGTTTGTTCTCTCGGTTAAACAGTTGCTATATTATATGCATAAATGAATATATGAATGTGAAAGATGTGTGATGATGGCGATGATGATGATGATGCTGATGATGATGTGTATTTGTTCATAGCAATTTCATATTGATGTGTATTCATACTTACCTATCTCATGTATAATATAATTGTATGTGTTTACATGTGAAACACCAACCAGCAGCCAGGCTGATCAAACCCACCACAAGGTGGCACTGCGAAATTTACATTACCATGGGAGAGATAGGGAGTGAGCCGTCTTAGTATTATAGGGTCTTTGGTTTTACTGTAGCTTCAAAGCAGCCAGCCATACCCACGAATTTGAAGGTGACTTCCCTGAGGTGCTCCCCGATGCCCTCTCCGGGCGGCCGGTAGAGAATGTTCCCGGCGATCAAGTCCTCAAGGGTGAACATGTGTACCGGAACCAGCGGGCGGTGCGCATGCTCAATCGACCCCTCGCCGGCGCCGAGAGCTGACGTCATGCGGTACTGAACCTCGTCTGGTGAGGTGTTGGGAATGTAGGTCCCAAGGTCGGTGGCCTTCAGTAGGGTGACCTCGTTGTCAAATACCTGAACAAGCGATGGAATGTGCAGGCTGATTACAGTGGGAAGAAGATGTGTTGTTGTTTGTTGGGGTTTTACATCCTAGCAACATCCCCAGACAGGATGGCCGAATGAGTTGAGCATCCGTCTCCCAGGTTGGGAGGTCGTGGGATTCGAACCATGGTTGAGTCAAAACAATGACTTGAAATTGTATACTTGTGGCTTCCTAGCCAGGCACTCGGCATTATTAGGATAGGGCAAGGACTTGTTGGCTCAGTCTCAGGATAATGTGACTGAGTCGGATATCAGGCCATGGTACTGGTCACCTGGTCTCCCAGTGGGGAAGCACTATAAAGTTGCCATGAGTGCACACTGTAACAAGTTGGTACCCGTCCTGATATGACCTTAGATGTTGTCAGGACGTAAAACTCCAAAAAGCAACCAATCTAAGGTCATATTAGGATGAGCACCAATTTATGACAGTGCACATTCATGGCAACATAATAGTGCTGCCCCACTGGGAGACCAAGCTGTCAGTATCATGACCTGATATCCCACTCAGTCACATTATCCTGATAGTGAGATAATCAGTCCTTGCTCTATCCTAGTAATACAGAGTGCTATACAAGGTGACGACAAGTATCAATTTTTACTTGCATGGTTTTTAAACGCTCTGGAAAACTGACTCTGGCTATAGTTTTAAATCTAGATTTGTCTAGATATAAATGCAGATGGTGTAAAATGTGCTGATGACATTTGTGTATACAGTGGAAGAAAACAGACTAACATCTTAATCTATTATATTTATTTAATTTGCTATTCCAAGTTTCAAACAGTAGCTAAAATGTGTTTTAACAAATTAACAATGAACAGGTTTCATAACTACACTCACGGATTCAACATGAACCATGTTTTGCTTGTATACATCCCACCATGCACCGCGCGGCTGGAATTATGATTCGTCTATTCATCGTCTTCCCTCACCTTCCCCCCAAGTAAGCTGTAGCTGTGAGCCCAATGGCCGGGGGTCCCGGTGTTGCAGTTTCCGCGGCCCACCAGTTTGCGAGGGACACATCCATTCAAATGCATTGTCAATGGCCGTGAGCAAATCTTCATACAGAGGAAGTGAAATATCTCTAAAACGACACCACCAAGGCACAAAGCGATTGGAATATGTATAGAAAACATATTCAACGAACAGATTATATTAAAATTAGGTTAGGCTTCTGCACTTCTATTAATTTTGAATAAATCTAATGTTTTGCACTGCACGTCCCATCAAACTCAAGGCATTGTCAATGGTCGTGAGCAATCTTCATACAGAAAATACAGAAAAAGTGAAATATCTCTAAAACCACACCACCTAGAAACAAATCGCTTGGTACACATATAGAAAACATCTTTACCAAAAACATTATATTAAATTTATAAGGTTAGTGACGATGCTGTTCGATTTTGACGCATGCGCAGAAGCGATGTGTCCCTTGCAAACTCGTGTGCCATGAAAACTGCAACACCGGCCTGAGTCCTCACTGAGGAACCAGCGGAACTCGGAATACCAGTACTGACGTTGGTTCTTCAATTTAAATGTTCGGGTTTTAAGTATATTATTATTATTATTATTGACTCACTGTCGTGCCCAGCCTGCTGTTTTCATCTGGCACGAAAACCAGGTTTGATCTCAGGCCAGGGGTATCCTGTAGGGGTCGCGTAACTCGGATGTGAAAGGTATTTCCCGTCGTGCAGTGCGGTGGGCGTGCCAAGTCGCACACCTGTTAAGCGTAGACATGATTTAAGTTAATTTAATGTGTCTGTTTGTTGTTTTACGTCCTAGCAAGATCTAAGCTCATATCAGGATGGGTACCGACTTGTGACAGTGCGCACTCATGGCGACTTTTATGGTGCTGCCCCGCTGGGAGGCCAGGCCACCAGCAGCATGACTCGATACCCCACTCAGTCACATTATCCTGATACTGTGCTAACCAGTCCTTGTCCTATCCCATTAATGCTGAGTCACATGCTAAATAACAACAAGTATCAATTTTATAAGTCATTGCGTAAAATATTCCGATATGCGGCATAGGGGGGAATGCAAATGTTCTATTACTGATCGGTGTACATGACCAGGTGCATGTATGTATGTATATATATATATGTATGGGTTGGTGGTGCCTGAGTGGGATGTAAATAGACATAGTGGTGCTGGCAGGTCTGGGTGTGAGTGCACTCATGGCCTACCCCTCTGCTGGGATAGGGATCACACACTCAAAGGTAGGTTGGTGGTGGCCATCGGGCCATACAGCTTGTGGTGGTGGGCAGACCACTGGTATCCATGGGGACCAGGAATGCTGGATCCCTATTGGTAGGGCCTGGAATGCTTGTTTCCCATTGGGGGAAAGGGGTGGGGTGATACTCTACAATGAACCCATGTAACCATATAAATAATAAACCAGAGGGCTGGACTCTCTCTTCTTCTTTCCAGTTTATACCCTTCCTTTCTCTTTGTCAGTATTGATTTCACCATGGCCTGCCTTCCAGTGACTAGGAACCACTGTCAGGGAGCCCCGTGAGGTCCCGATCAGGGAGCCCCGTTAGGTCCCCCAGTCAGGGAGCCCCGTGAGGACCCAGTCGGGGAGCCCCATGAGGTCCCCCAACAGGGAGCCCCATGAGGTCCCCCAGCAGGGAGCCCCGTGAGGTCCCCCACCGGGGAGCCCCGTGAGGTCCCACCCGGGAGCCCCATGAGGTCCCACCCGGGAGCCCCGTGAGGTCCTACCCAGGAGCCCCATGAGGTCCCACCGGATGCAGCCCCTACACTGTGCGGTCCTGGACACACTGATGTGACAGCCTCGACCCCCGCACCCACAACGCCGGTTCCTGCTTTGATCACCGACGGAGTGGGTGCAGGGACCGCGGATACAGCCATACATCCACCCACCTCACCCCGGTCCAAGAGCCACTGGCACTGGACCACCCACCCTGCGGCGGGGGCCCGGAAGACCAATGCGCCGCCCATGGCCCTGCTGCCAATGACACAGGATCCCACTTTGATCTCCGGTCGAGGTACAGGACCGTGGGCCCAAGAAGGTATTGTCACCTGCCGGGCCAACGCCGCACCACAGCACAAGTCACCGTGCAGAGCAGAGCACCACGCCCCCCCCCCCCCCAAAAAAAAACACGCCAGAAACAGGCCGTTTTAACGGCGCCGTTTATTAATGCTGCAATTCTGCAGCCAGTGACCACTACGTCACAAACCCCCCAATAAGTAAAACCTCCCTTCACAGCCACATATTCGAGCCTGAGCCTTTACAATTGGTTTGACTCGCCTGGGATTCGAACCCCCGACCTTCCGCACAGGCGGCCTGCGCCCTAGAGACCCGACCACCGCGTTTGGTCAAGTGACTTTAAAGGTGCATTATCTGACGAAAGCATAATTAATATTTTCAAAACCAAAACGCCTATTAGATATGATCATAATTTAAATATGAGTGTGCTCATTCAGTAAGTATGTTGCTATTGTCCACTTTAAAGTCTAAGAAGGTTAAAACATGCAGAGTGTTATGTAAAGCAATATTCTAACTAGAAACAACAATTAAATGAATATGCTCGAACTATACCAGATAATTGCAATAATAAGAACCTATAACTGGGCTACGGGGCGATCATCCCCGGGGCGACCATCCCCAACCCAGCAGGTCGCAGGTGGCGGATAGCGACATGGCCTTTAAATATGGTTAGCTGTGAAATATGGTGGGCTTGCCCAGTCGAATAAACAGCCCCGGACCAACTGGCGATGATCCTAACAGGACGAGGAGTGGGCAACTGGTTGGCACTGGTGTCCTCATTGAAATACCTCATGTGTCCCATGACAGGTACATCATGCGAGCAAGAGCTGCGTTATAAGCTCAAGCCCCTTGTGCTCCCAAGGTAGGTCTTTTGATCAGGAGCTATGGGTGAGGTAACCCTAACAGAAAACCTTGAGTGCTGAAGTCGGAGGTAGCAGGCCGCAAGGCGCACCCTAACAAACCATGGTACCACGCATACACAGCAATATGACACTTGGAGACAAATTCAACAGAACTGGGCTCCAAGTGTAATTGAAGGCGAACGAAAAGAAGAAGAAGAAGAAGAAGAAGAAGAACCTATAATAAGCCTCTTCCATTGTTAGAAATGAATCTAAATTTCCAAATACTGGCTTTGGATAACATTGTGTTCTCTGGCTTAAAAATGCACTCCGATTTCTCTTAGGTTTAAAATGAAGCGTTGGACCACATGAGTCAATATCAATTTTAATCAAATCAATTCGGAGAAATGGAACTGTCTGTCTCGTTTACACAAACTTCTTAAAATTGCATAGTCCGATGGTTTTGTGTTTGTGTAATTTGTTTAGATACTTGAGTGATTAGTTTAATATCCCTTACTTTAGTTTGATTTGTTTGTTTGTCGTTTTACGTCCTAGCAACATCTAAGGTCATATCAGGACGGGTACCGACTTGTGACAGTGTGCACTCATGGTGACTTTATAGTGCTGTCCCACTGGGAAACCAGGCCATTGGCACCATGACCTAGTATCCCACTCAGTCACATTATCCTGACACTGAGCAAACCAGTCCTTGCCCTGTCCTAATAATGCTGAGCGCCTGGCTAGGAAGTGACAAGTATAAATTTTTAAGTCATTGGTTTGATTCGACCAGTGTTCGAACCCACGACCCCACGATCTACCAACACGGCAGACGGATGCTCTAACTCATTCAGCCATCCCGTGTGGTCTACTTCAGTTTGAAGTAACTTTTATTTTAAATGGCTAACATTGAACATATGTTAAGTGCAAACGTGCTAAATACATTTTGGCATGTATGTGACACCACAGGCTTCAGCAGTAACATGTTCTTTTAATTTGAATTAGAGTTCCCTTAGATGCACCGACAAATGCTTAAAGTTGCATAGTCCGATGGTTTTGCATTTCTGCCATTTTTCTGAGATAAATATATTTAATTTGTTGTTATAACCTACCTTACTTTAGTTTGAAGTAACTTTCATTTTGAATGGCTAACTTTCGAGATATTTGAAGTGCAAACATCCTAAATTGATTTTGGCAAGCACACCAAAACTCTCACCATAGGCTTATGCAGTAACAGGTTCTGATAAATTGACTCAGTATGCCCTTCTATGTGGAAACAAATGTTTAATAAGTGCACCAATATCTAAGTTAGATATGTAGAATACAATTTAGGTGAATGTTTTTGTTTTGAAAATTTGATGCTTCATCGGACTATGCAGCTTTAATAGGTGCCCCGCTATCTAATAGCTACAATCAAATCTAGACAAGTGTTTTGGTTCTGAAAATGTAGGCCTAATGCTTTCATCAGACTATGCAGCTTTAATTTACCGCCAACCTAATTATTGAATGGATAGGTAAATAAACTAAAGCCCTGTTTACACGGGCGAGTTAAGTCGGCTTAACTAATTCGCCTCCTTTAGTTCGACTCAAATTGGTCGTGTGGACACTACGCTGAGGCGACTTAAGGCTAAGTCGCCTCATCTAGTTTGCTTCAAGTAAACCGCGTCGCGAGGTAGTATTGATGAAGCGAACTAGCTTAAGTCGGCCCATCTTGCCTGTTTTGACAGTAGCGGTTTACTTGAGGCGGATTAAGCACGTCACACTATACAATATAATTTGGTCTATGAACCTGCTAGAGGTGCACATATATTTTTTTCATGATTTATTTTAAGGTTTTCACTGCCCAGCAGAAGTTTTGACCGTTCCAAACCAATACGATTCAGTCCATACATATCGAGGTCGAACCCACACTCTCTCGTGGCGATGTCGACTAACCGAAACTGGCACTGGTTAGTATGGACTTGCTCATGCGCAGATATCGATTTCCGCCTTAAACCGCTCCGTGTGTGGACACGACACTAGTTCGCCTCCTCTAGTTCGCCTTATCTAGTTCGGCCTAAAGTTGTGGGTGTAAACAGGGCTTTAGAGTCAAGGGGGAGAGAGAGTTTGAAGTTAATTTGCAATAATAATATGAATTATAACCAATTCACAGCGCCACCTATCAATTCACCACGGCTTCAGAGTCACAACTTATTTCCCCACACTCCACCGTTAGAGGACGCCACTGTGGCATAATATATTGACTTTTCCCCATAGTAACCGGATTGTAATTAATGTACATCTTTGTTACCCCATCCCTTTTCCATGATCACTCATGATATTTTAAGCCATTTATAATTCCCAATTTTAAATACTAATGAATTTATATTTTTGAAAATTTAAACAATTGTGTCCAGGAATAATATTATAATTTTTTTTTTTTAACCTGAAACTTTTTTAATTCAGACAATCTTTCATGATAGTTAGTGTCTGGAGGTCACACCCTCGCACCCCAATTTTCCTTTTCGGATTTACTCACATGATTTACACAAATTAGCTAAATGTTCCCCCCCCCCCCCAATATTAAGCGGAAATCCACAGACAAAAAATGATAGCCAAAAAGATTATCATAATTACATTCTTATATTTTTCTGTGTAGCGACAACCATTGCACAGTTACTCATTACACCTGAGTCAACGTACCGAAAATGGAAAGAAGATATCCTCCTTTGGGATAGATGGTGGCCGAAACCAAAGCCGGCCCTCATTCACGTCACTTTGTCTGAAGCGCGTCATTTCGGCGGCCATCTTGTCGTCACCATGGCGACCCCAGCCTTCCGGGAACTCACCAGTGGGCGCACCGACCACCATCAGGAAAGACCCTGGCAGAATAACAAAGGTACCAATTATATAATAATAACGATGGTGACAATGACAATGACAATGATGATTCGAATAAGGGAAGCCGGAGACCGAGGTGGGAGAAAAAAACATATTTATTACGGTGTGAGGGTACAATGCAGGGAGATCAGTCAATGGTGTCGATGTCGAGGGGGACCCGACCCTTCAGAGTAGTCCTTAAAATAGAGGGTGGGTAGGTGTGGTGAATTGCTATATCCATGTAGGAGCGAAACCGAATGGCTAGGTGCAGGGGGAGGTTTCGGTTGCTAGTGTTCGTCCATCCCACAGGGGGAGTGGTGGGTACCCGGCTCCCCTCACCGAATCAACCACAATTCGGAAATTATGTGCCAATGACAATAACAATAACAACAACAACAATAACAATGACAATAATAATAATAACATTTATTTCCCCATGATCAATGTACAAACAAGTTGATATTTATATCAGTAATTTGTTCACATGAAAAAGGAGAAAGCAGAAGTACAATACTTATGAGATGTTTTCCCCATTTAACAATAACACATATACATTACTTATACCATAGAAATAATATATAGAAAAATAAAAGTAAAAAATATATCAACATTAAGAGTGATAGTAAGGTTGATTGATTGATTGATTGGTGGTTGCTTTACGCCGTGTCGGCAGCATAGGCCATATTCACGGCGAGAAATGTTTGTTTTTTGTTCAAACCATCGCTTTTACATGTAAAAGCAGACAATCAATTATGTGCCAATAGACACTAATTAAATTAGAAAGCTCACAATCATATATCTGTGGTCAAGGGAAACAAATTCCCATAGAAAAAGAAAAGTTTCATTAATAATTAATAGAATCCATTTAGTAAACTATATAAGGTGGTACAGTCCAGCTGCCCTCAAAAAGGCTAAAATGTTTTCCTGTTTTACCTTAGTAAAAAGGTCATGCATACTGCCTGCAGTGTAGAACCGTTGGCGCAGGGCCAAAAAATCAACGCAACTTAGTAAAATGTGTTTGAGTGTCAGTGGGGACTGACACCCAATACATTCAGGGGGAGGTTCCCCCTTGAGCAGAAAAGCATGTGTAAGCCACGAGTGGCCAACACGGCAGCGACTAAGGACCACTTGGTCCCGCCGACCTCCCGCATGAGTCTGTGGTGGCTTTCCCACAGATGGTTCAATTTCTTTAAGTTTATTGATGTTTTCATCCCACTCATGTTGCCATTTGGATTTTAAGTGGGTGGCTATTAGTGGTTTCAGATCAGAGTGAGGGATCAGACACGGTTCAAGATCACAGTTCAGGGCCTTCTTCGCAGCCCGATCAGCTGGTTCGTTTCCTTGTATGCCAGCATGGCCAGGCACCCAGCACAGGTGGATATCATACCCATCTGTTGTCAGTTGGTTCATTTTATAAATGACCGTTGCTAGAATAGGGTGATTCGTTTTCAGTCCAGCAACAGCCAGGAGGCAAGAGAAGGAATCACTGTATATAACATAGTTAGTGTGGTTGGATACCTCGATACACTCCAAAGCGAGAAGGAGTGCTCGGGCCTCTGCAGTGAAAATCGAGCTCTGATCAGGCAAACGTACACCAAATTTTTCGCGTCGGACTGCCGCAGCAGCTACCCGGCTTTGGTCTTTCGAACCATCAGTGTATATGGAGAGGTGGTCTGCAAACTGGCCTTGAATCTCTGCATGCAGTCCTTTGTACTCGAGTGGATGTGTCCCAGATTTCCTCAGTTCCGTGAGTCGGAGGATAACCGATGGCTTTCTCAATGACCACGGGGGATGTTCTGGGACTTTGGCATCCTCCAACACATCCAAATCCACGCCTAAGGCCTCCAAATGAGGTTTCATTCGGAGCCTCAGTGGCCGGATGTAAATTGGCCTGGCTTCATACCTGGATTTGTCATGTTGCTCGAATAGACAATTGTGTGCAGGATTCAATGCATTAGTTTTTATCTTGACTACATATTGCATGGCCAGTTTGATTCTCCTGTTATTAAGTGATGGTTCATTGGCTTCGACATAAAGGCTCTGAACTGGTGAGGTGCGGAAGGCCCCAAGGGCCAAGCGCAGTCCCTGGTGGTGGATCGTGTCTAGCAGCCCAATATATGATTTCCTTGCGGAACCATATACTATGCTGCCGTAATCCACTCGTGAACGAACCAAGGTTCTGTACACGGAGAGCAGAACATCTCTGTCCGCTCCCCACTCTGAGCTGGACAGCACCCTCAGAATATCCAGCGCTTTCAGGCATCTTGTTTTCAGGTACTTTATATGTGGCACAAAAGACAGTTTTGCGTCGAGAATGAGGCCCAGAAATTTGGTTTTCTCAACGACTTTAATGGGATCCCCATCCAGTAAGGAGATCTCCCTAATGCACAACTTGTAAATTGAACCAGACAGGATGGCTGAATGAGTTAGAGCGCCCGTCTCTCGTTTTGATAGACCATGGGATCGTGGGTTCGAACCCTGTTTGAGTCAAATCAATGTCTTAAATATTTATACTTGTCGATTCCTAGCCGGGCGCTCAGCATTATTAGCAAGGACTGGTTGACTCAGTGTCAGGATAATGTGACTGAGTGGGATATCAGGTCATGGTGCTGGTGACCTGGTCTCCCAGTGGGGCAGGACTATAAAGAGGAAATTAGTGCACACTGTCACAAGTCGGTACCCATCCTGATATGACCTTAGATGTTGCTAGGACATGATAAAACAAACAAAACTTGTAAATTGAGACGAAGGGAATTCGGATGGCGGGGTTTCCCCCTTAATCAAACTGCTGGTCAACACAGGCTTTAGCATTGACAGGTTTACATTGAATTAATAATAATATTCTATTCATTAACACAATGTTTAATAATTGTGCATTCGTATCAAATTTGGATATCTAGGTTAAAATCTTTGGAAGTAATCTGGTTTTTTTCACAATCTTAGCCTATATCACTCACCTTATTATGGCTAACCCACTAAACCACTAACCTCCTTCATAATATGCCCTACTTAAATACCCGCTGATCTACCTATTTACCAAATAATGTAAACAGATGGAAGACCAGTGCCTCAGCGCTGAAAAAAAATGTATGTTCTGATGAATAAACTGTTTTGCACACACAAATTTTGTTAAATACCCACCTTGGTTCAGTCCGCTGACACCAGGCGGCCTCATGGTATATACGACGTCAGTGGCGCCCCCTGTGAGATGAACAGATAACAGGATGTCCTGGGTGACAGGTGCGTCGCAGCCTTGGTCCGCATGTAGCGTCCGTGCGCGCAGAAGCACTGGCGACTTCCGGCCCTGTAGAATGCAATGATGTGATTGGTCATCAGCAAGACACTCTGAAATCAGCCCCCAACGGGGTCCAGGTTCCAGGGCAACGCAGTCACTCTAATTGCTCATATCTAATTTCCCGATTCCATCAGTCTATAGTGAGTTGGAAATGTTTGTTGTTTGTTTGTTTGTTGTTGTTTTACGTCCTAGCAACATCTAAGGTCATATCAGGAAATGTAATACTATTACTAATAGTAATTCAATACACCATTTTATTGGTTATTATCCTCATGACATGATTATTTAATTCATTCAAAGATAGGAAATACAACGTCAAAAACAGCAATAGCTATTGATTTTGTCAATATTATTAATCTTGTGTTCTTTCATGGCAACTATTGTTATCTTAGTCCCTTTTTATTATTATTATTATTATTATTATTATTATAACAATATTATTTGGATGGTTGTTAGAATTTTACATCCTGGCAAGATCTAAGGTCATGTCAGGATGGGTACCGACTTGTGACAGTGTGCACTCATAGCAACTTTCTAGTGCTGCCCCACTAGGAGACCAGGCCACCGGCACCATAACCTGATATCCCACTCAGTCACATTACCCTGACACTGAGCACACCATTCCTTGCCCTGTCCTGTCCTAATAATGCCGAGCGCCTGGCTGTAATCAAGATGTCCCCTGCTCCATCAATTGATGTATCAACAAACATGCAAAAATCTAAATTTGCCTCTACGAATACATCATAAGAATGTCTGCTATTTTATTTTAGCTATTTTTAATAACAACAACAAGTAAAAACAGCACCGCGTACCTTCTGGATAATGACGACATCAAACAACACAATCAGAGCGTGGTTCCCGTCAGACACCTGCATCGCCACCTGGTCGCGAGTGGTGGAACTGGCATGCTGGCGGCCCGGTGCTGCCACCTGGTGAGAGGCGGCCGAGTTAGCGTCGTGGACGTAGACCAGGCGGCCGGCTCGGAGGTCAGCCAGGGAAAAGGCGGGAAGTGGGCCGGCGACGTCTGTTCGCAGCAGACGACCGACCTGCGGGGCTGTGGTTGGCATGGCAACCGTAAGTACAGTAAAGTCTCGTTGAGAAAAGAACGCAGCCACAAGATTCACATTTTGTTTTTCATGTTGTCCCTTTCTGGGTCATTATCTTAAACTGGGCACTAAAAGTGTGATATGGAGACCAAAAGTGAAAACCTTCCAAACAATAGTAGTAAAACATTCTAAGTGATACTATTGAGGATTTGCTTGTGATGTAGGCATCACATTACTCCTGCATCGTGGTTGGATATAAGCAGTTCCATCTACTAATAATACTATCAAGTGTGTGTGTGTTAAAGTTGCATAGTCCGGTGAAAATATCAAATTTTCAAAACCAAAACAATTATCTAGATTTGATTCTACATATCTAAATTAGATACTGGTGTACTTATTAAGCATTTGTCAGCACACTGAAGGGAATACAGATGGAATTTAAGAAAACCTGTTAGTGCAGATGCCTATGGTGTAAGAGTTTTGGTGTGCTTGCCAAAATTAATTTTGCATGGTTGTACATCAAATAACTCCAAAGTTAACCATCTAAAACAGAAGTTACTTCAAACTAATGTAAGGTATGCTATAGCGATCAATCTAATATAATTTTCTCAGAAAATGACAGAAACTCTAAACCATCGGACTATGCAACTTTAAGTGACTAATATGTTTAATTTGAACACTTATTGAGTAAGTTATGCCTCTAAAAAAACATTATTTCAACCCTCCAGTGAATATTCATGGTTCTAAATAAGTGAAATACTCAATAAGTAAAATTCGGCTCAAATTAACCCCCAAATGCGAGCGCGCCGTCGCTGCATCGGCTACGTTATTGCGAATGTAAATAAAACAAAATGCACAAATCTATTTACTGCTACGGTCTAATTCTGTTATTTAGAACCATGAATATTCACTCGGGGGTTGAAATAATGTTACAATTATTTCAACCCCCGAGTGAATATTCATGGTTCTAAATAACAGAATTAGATCTTAGTAGTGACTATTCCCACACACTTGATACTAAAGGGAACTGCTTCTATCCAACCATGATGGCCGACTGGGCACTGGTCACGTGGTGCTAATCGTTTGACGCAAATCCTGAATTGATAGCAAAATCTATGTGCATATGAAGGTTTTACATGTTGTTTGTATGTCACAGTTGACAAGAGGTATTTCACTTTTTTATTTCTATCTTATACAAATTAAAGTTGCATAGTGCACTCATGGTGACTTTATAGTGCTGCCCCACTGGGAGACCAGGCCACCAGCAGCATGACCTGGTATCCCACTCAGTCACATTATCCTGACACTGAGCCAACCAGTCCTTGCCCTATCCTAATAATGCCGAGCGCCTGGCTAGGAAGCAACAAGTATCAATTTTTAAGTCATTAAGGACAGTATTCACACATCTCACTAATCTACTGCTACCGACTAGACATAGCTCCTCAGACTTGTGCTGCATTCATATGAACTGGTGAATATGGTGTTTCCCAGTTCACAACCTGTGAATTGCGTCCAAGTGACTTCACAACTGGTGAACACCACCTGTGAACTAGAGATTTTGGAAGTTGCTCCTTACTTACCACTCGTGAAGAAATGGCGGTGTCGCAGTTTCCGCCATCCACCGTACGCGCGGTGCAAAACATTATTTTTATTCAAAATTGATAGAAATCTAGAACCGTAACCATATAAATTTGATATAATCTTTTTGGTAAACATGTTTTCTATATGTGTACCAAGCGATTTGTTTCTAGGTGGTGTGGTTTTAGCGATATTTCACTTTTTCTGTATGAAGATTTGACAATTCCTCAATTATCGCCCAACATGAAATGTGTTTACCGCGAAATGCCAAATGAACACTCTCAGTTTACATGGTCGTGTTCACCAGCAGTAACTGGGAAGTTCACGATGTTCATCAGGACCGTATGAACGCAGCATTTACTACACCTGTACTGACTATGAAATGGAGAGCGCCAGTCAAGTGATGAAAGCAGTCTTTGTTGCATCGCGACCGAGAGCATGATGATGACTTGACATATGTCCTCACACTTTACTACACCTCTACTGACAGAATGGTATACGTGTGTTCACCTTTTACTACTGTGACTGTCACCGCCCCAGGACTGTCATCGTCCTGCAAGTCCAGGTTCACAATGGGTGAAATAGCAGCCTTTGTACCCGCTTCAACGACGAGCTCCTGGAGACGCCTGACGTAGGGTGGCAGACGCGACCTGAATCTAATGGACACTGTCTGAGGCTTACTAAATAGCTCACCATCGTAGGCCTTCAACTGGAGGTATCCTGCAAGAAGGCAAATTCACAGGCTTTTCATTAATTTTATTATTATTATTATTATTATTATTATTATCATTATATTACTACAGTACAACAAGAAAAGTGCATTGAGCAGGACCGCCCACTGTACATGGTATTTGTCGATTTCACTAAGGCATTTGATACAGTCGGGAGGACCGGGCTATGGCAGCTACTGAGGAAGTATGGATGCCCAGAGAAGTTCACAACTATGATCGAGGCTCTGCATACAGGAATGATGGCGAACGTTAGTGCTGGAGGGGAAGTCTCGGAATCGTTCGGGGTTACCAATCGGGTCAAGCAAGGTTGTGTACTGGCCCCCACGCTCTTATCCATCTTCCTATCAGCAATCCTAGATGAGGCTTTCCGAGAAATGGGAGATGGCATCTACATACAGTCCAGACAGAGTGCTGACCTATTCAATGTCGCACACTTCAGAGCGAAGACCAAGACTACTCAGATACTGGTGAGAGAGCTACTATTCGCAGCTGACAGTGCACTGGTTGCCCACTCTGCTGAAGAGACCCAGAAAATAGTGGACGCTTTCTCCGATGCATCAAAGAAGTTTGGCCTGAAAATCAACATCAAGAAGACGGAGGAGATCATGGTTGATGGAAAAAAGCTGAACTCTGTTCCGGAATTCACATATCTCGGAAGCACTATATCAAGTGATGGACGCATTGATGCAGAGGAGGATGGCCAAGGCTAGCGCATCTTTCGGCCGACTACGTCAGAGACTCTGGAACAACCACCATGTGTCCATGTGGACTGGACACCTCATGAGGATGTCATCAGACAGGCTACCAAAGCAGATCCTCTATTCTCAACTGTCTTCTGGCTACAGAAAGAGAGGGCGCCCTCGTCTCCGGTTCAGGGATAGCATCAAGAGAAACCTGAAGCTGAGAGACATTAAGACCGACTCATGGACACAACTCTCACAGCAGAGAGCTAAATGGAGAGCGGCAGTCAAGTAATGAAAGCAGTCTTGCATCCAAAGTCGGTTAATCCAAATTATCGGTTAATCCAAACAAAATTGTCGGGCTCCAGGACACTTCCCGTACGGTTAAACCAATCATTCATGTGGTTATAAGGTCATCTGACACTTCTATATGATAAATGGTAGTATTTTAAAGGGCCGGCGAAAAAATGTTTGGATTAAAGTTGCATAGTCCGATGAAGCATCAAATTTTCAAAACCAAAACACTGACCTAGATTTGATTCTACATATTTATCTTAGATACTGGTACAGTTATTAAGCATGTGTTGTCACATAGAAGTGCATGGGGAGTCAATTTAATAGAACATGTTACTGAATGACCCTATAATGTCAGAGTTTTGGCGTTCTGGCCAAAATTATATATATATTATATATATATATTATATATATAATATATATATAATATATATATTATATATATCATGCTAAATATATAGGTCTATGGGAAACATGGGAGAGTATCTGAATGATTACACATTCATCGCCCGGATAATTAAAGTTGCATAGTCCGATGATTTTGAGTTTCTGTTATTTCCTGCGATAAAGATATTAGGTTGATCATTACAATCTACCTTACATTAGATTGAAGTAACTTTTATTTTAAATGGCTAACTTTTGAGATATTTGAAGTGCAAATGTGCGAAATTAATTTTGGCAAGCTTGCCAAAACTCTAACACCATAGGCTTATGCAGTAACAGATTCTATTAAAACTGACCCAATATTCCCTTATATGTGATGACAAATATTTTAATAAGGGCACCAGTATCTAAGTTAGATATGCAGAATCAAATCTAGATAATTGTTTTCGTTTTGAAAATTTGATGTTTTGATCGGACTACGCAGCTTTAATCCACTAATACACCCCTGCCCCTAAAAATAAAACCTGAACAGTGGATGAGTGTAGATGAACCAGCGTCCTACCAGAGAGTCTCTTCTCCGGGTGGTGTATGAAGGCCACCCTCCCTGCCCGCAGCTCTTGGTAACTGAACGAGATACGGCCACGCACTGTGACGTCACGCCCACCCCGCGCCGACACCAGCGCGCCATTGGTCGGCTGCCGGGTCACGTGGTAGGTCACGTGACTCAGCAGGCTGTCCCGATCGGTGACGTTGAGAAGGTGGGCGGTGAGGACGACCCTGCCTCCAGCGTCGCCATGGATACCGTCAGTTACATGTAGTCGTGGAGGTTCCTTATTGGCTGAGTGTCAAAACGGAAATGGCAACAATGATAATACAGTGAACCCCCATTATACCGTGATCGTTGGGGGTCCATGAAATGTCATCGCGAAAACAGCAGTGTCGGGCTAAATCGGAGTTCACATTACTGAATTACCTTTGAATTAAAGAATTCTGGGTTCAATGATTAATCGCGTCATTATCTGAATTTGCGTTAAATCATGCTGCGTTATAATCCGTTTAACTGTAATTATTAAATAGCAGTTTATTTGGGGTTAGCGTAGTGTACAAACTTAGCTGCAGTCTGCTATCTGGGCTCACTAAAAGATTAGTTTTTTTATTTATTTGGACTAGCTGCCACACACCTTTTTCTAGTTTCCAGGTATGCGCTACGTTTAAAAACTTATCTGGAGTGAATCTGGTTTTAGCTGCCAACACGGTGTAAAAATCACCATTACTCAGTCAAATGAAGGCGCTTGACAATTACATTTGTATTACACAATTGAATTCTAGCAGCACTGCATTGCAACTACAGTAAAACCTCTCTAACCGACCAGCTCCACAGATCGACCAATTCCCTATATCGAGCGCTTTATTTGGGTCCCAACAATACCATTGTAATCATATTCTCTTCTTTTAAAAAAAAAGATTTATACTGCCTATCATGGATAAGTCTGAATAGACTTGTTTTCACCATTAGACAGTTTGGCAATAGAAAGCCCGAGCCTACACTTTTACCGAACCAAGGGATTTTTAACCTCCCACACCACATAGACATGGTATGAGAGCAACTGGCCTTTGATGACGCTGTAAGTTATCCACAGCAGTGGAAATCGAAATTGGCAGAGGTGAGGGCATGGGGAATCGAACCACTGACCTTCAGATTAGGAATCTGACCAGAAATAAGTCAGACACTCTAATCACTCAGCCACAGAGAACACCACTTTTTTTCTAACTCCCTAAACCGACCACCTCCCTAAATGGACCACTTAAAGTCGGTCCCAAGGTCGGTCGTTTTAGAGAGGTTTTACTGTATTAAAGTTGAACGCCTCACAAACACACTGCTTGTACACAGTGGTACAAAGTCATCGAGGATAACAAAACTCAATACCTCTGCAGTTCCGGTTGCCTGGGTCCCATTGCGCCACCTGGTGTCGACAGCGGGGAGTGCAGCGTCCCCGGTAGAGGGCGTACTCGGCCAGGCAGGTGGTGCATCTGTCCGTGGCGTTGCATGACCCACATCCAGGTGGACACACTAAAGCACCCCAAGGCAAGAGGAATATGCGGCAGGATGGAGGAAGAAAACATAGAGGCAGAAATAATTAAGGGGTCAATTCGGCAGTGAGAGCATTATATAATGCCAAAAAAATGTATGCGATGTTCATTAGTTACCAAATCAGTATAAACTGATTTCGATTCCTTTTAATTTCAAGTTTTATTGGATGATATATTTGAAAATTCTTCAGTGATAAAAAAAAGACCCCCAAATACAATGAGGAACTTGATTCGCAAGTAGAATAGTAGTCGCATTTCTAAGACGTTTTTTTTTAATATGACCTTTGCGGCTAAAAGAAATATGTTGTTTGCAGTCGATAATATATAGATATATCTTTATATCATTTGCATAACACATATTGTATATTCTTAATATTCTATATAATACTTAATATTCTTATAATTCTTTATAATTTTTTATAATTCTTTGTATTCATTATATTGGATATATTCTTTCTGTGCTATCTTCAGTGCTAGATTTATGAATAGAGCTTCAAAATCTGGGGAGTCCAGCCAAGGTGCATAATATGTTTTAGTCATAGACCTGCGATAAAAGTGTGGGAAGAAAAAATAACTGTATAAGCACATAGAGATAATACATATAGTAATATATAGAGATACTATACATATAATTATATATATTATCTGTATTCTACAAAATACATATTCTATATATGCTATATTATTATAGTATATATACATGATATAATAACATATGATATAATAGATAATATTATATATATTTATATATTATATATATTATATAAATATTATATATATTATTTATATTATCTATATTATATATTATATATATATCAGGGCACTAGGAACATCATACAATAATACATATATAATATATGCAAAAGCAAATACATTGTTAATGGACTTTAGATATCAGAATCGATGATACTATATCCTACTTGTAGTCAAATAAGGAATTATGCAAAACACATATACATCAGGGAGCCTAGATAGTCTAATGGTTGAGACGCTACTCCCGGAAGTATGGGTTCAAATTCTGCCTTAGTCGCATTTTTCCTCACGCACAAACAACACCCCCCCCACCCAGATGGTAGTGATATGATAGGGCCACTCACCATGGCAGACCTGCTTGTGCAGCAAGTGGTATGGCGAACACGCGTTGACACACTGCCCCTCCTCCCAGGTGGCGCCACTTGGGCATGTCAGGCAGTGATAGTTCGTCGGGCCGCCACAGGTGGCGCACTGAGCGGCGCAAGCTAGTGGGGTGGGATATCGAGGCGATGTGCATTAGTTACCTAATCAATATAAACTGATTTCGATTCCTTTTTATTTCAAATGTTATTAGATGATATATTTATCAATTCTTCAGTGCCAGTTGAGTTGGAAAGTACCCGACTAGAGTGGTTCCAGATTGTGCCAATAGATGTCACTAGCTTAAAGTAGCATAGTCCGATCGTTTTTAGTTTTTGTCATTTTTTTAGATAAATATATCAGGTTGATCTTTATAATCTATCTTTATGTTAGTTTGAAGTCATTTTTATTTTACATTGCTACTATTTGAGATATTTGAAATGCAAATATGCAAAATTAATTTTGGCAAGCATGCCAAAATTCTCACACCATAGGCTTCAATAGGAACATGTTCTAGTAGATTGACTTATTATACCCTTTCATGCAGCAACACATCCTTAATAAGTGCACCAGTATCTAAGTTAGATACGTAGAATGAAATCTAGGTCAGTGCTTAGGTTTTGAAAATTTGATGCTTTCATCGGACTATGCAACTTTCACTGGTGAAGAGAGCGGCGGTGCAATTCCAGAAGACAAATATTATATAATTGGGGTTTTTCAATATACATTACAAGGATAAGAGCTTATGAATATCTGAATATAATCGAGCATTTTATTATTTTCCCCAGCATTCTTTACGGTGACATAGCATGTGAAATCATAGGCAGTCGGGGAATGTACCCGACTAGACTGGTTCCAGATTTTTCCGACAGATGTCAGTAGTTTAACAGAACCTATCACTACTGAAGACTAAGTCAATTTAACAGAACCTATCACTACTGAAGACTAAGTCAATTTAACAGAACCTATCACTGCTGAAGACTAAGTCAATTTAACAGAACCTATCACTGCTGAAGACTAAGTCAATTTAACAGAACCTATCACTATTACAATGAGGAACTTGATTCGCAGGTAAAAGGGTAGTGGCATTTCTTAGACCGTTTTTTTAATATGACCTTTACGGCTGAAAGAAATATGTTGTTTGCAGTCGATAATATATAGATATATGTTTATATCATTTGCATAATATATATTGTATATTCCTAATATTCTTTATAATTCTTTATATTCCTTATATTCTTTATATTGGATATATTATTTCTGCGCTATCTTCAGTGCTAGATTTACGAATAGAGTTTCAAAATCTGGGGAGTCCAGCCAAGGTGTACACTATTTTTGACAGTCATAGACCTTTGAGAGGGGCCTCACAAGTGGAATAGCCTAGCGCCTCTCATCTAAATGTGGCACTGTAAATATGTTATATATATTCTACAATTATATATATATATATTCTATTTATAGTCTACATATATATTCTCTATATATTTTATATACATTTTATATATATTTTAATATATTATATATATAAAATATATTATACATATATATTCTATATATGTTCTAAGTATATTATATGTGTATGAACTATATATATTCATATATATATTCATACATATCTATATACATTCTATATACTCCATATATTATATATTACATACCTTTCTCGGTGGGGAAAGGATAAATAATATTACGCGTTAGCAACAAATTATTATCATTATCATCAAGTGGTGCGACTTACGCCGACATTGGCCGCCAGGGTTGAGGTAGAAGCCCGGGGAGCAGACAGTAGTGCACGCCTGACCCTCCAGGTGGCGCCCCGGGTCGGCGCACCGTGTGCAGTGCATCGGGTCCGACGGGAGACAATCGGCGCACGCAGGGGCACAGTGAGCTGCCGACGTAAGGTGTCTTTATTTGTTGGGGTTTTACGTCCGGCATATCAGGACGGGTAATTCAAGGCTATTTCAAGTCCTTTCAAGGCTGTTTTTGATAAGAATTCAAGATTATTTTCACTTGGATTTCAAGAAAAAACACCAATGGAAAATGGCGATTTCAGACTAATTTAGATCAGTAGGGACAGTTTAATGGCATTCAAGGCTTTTGAAGACTAATTACCCAAAATTGGTTAAATTCAAGGCTTTTCAAGGCATTGAAATGGTGCAAATGAAGTTCAAGACTTTTCAAGACTCTCCAGGCCCTGTATGGACCCGGAACTCACCTGGGAAACACTGCCCGCAGCAGGTACCCGGTAGGGGATTTCTGCGTGCCCCTGGCGGACAGCGGGGGCAGATGTGGGAGAAGCAGAGAGTGGCACCGTCGACACACTCGCAAACCTCGCATGGTGACCCAGCCCAGACTGTGCCGTGCTGTGGTGCAAAGGTGGTTTAGTCTATAGAGGTGCTTCGAATTAGATCAAAACCAGTCGATACTGAGCCATGCTGGATAGGTAGAGATCATACAGCAAAGGCGGTTTGATTTACAGAAGAGCTTCAAATTAGATAAGAGCCTGCTGACACAGAGCTGTGCTGAGCAGGTAAATATCATACAGCAAAGGTGGTTTAATCTATATAGGAGCTTCAAATTAAATGAGAGTGGGATGACACAGAGACATGCTGTGATGCAAAGGTAGGTATCACACAGCAAAGGTGGTTTAATCTATTGAGGAGCTTCAAATTAGATAACACCCAGTTGAGCCATGCTGTTGTGCAAATGTGGGTAGCTATCACTCGGCAAAGGTGGTTTAGTCTAATAGACTAGCTACCATTTCAAAACATAATTATTAACAACTCGATAACAAATCGATATATTCTATTGCACAATGCAAGAGGGCCGTGTCAGTTCAAAAGGGCTATAAAAATATATGCGACATTTCCTCCAAACCTGGTTCATGAGGTTTTAATGCCGACTAGAAGAGATTAAATTAAGGCAGTGCAAAAGGGATGCATCTTCTCGGCAGTACTTATTGTCTCTGAGACACAGTTGTAAAATAAAGGCTTTAACTGCATAATTAAAAATATATATTCTTCAGAGAATATTATTATGCCTTAATAGCTTAACTTGGCCTTTTCTACAAAAGACAAACAATGAGCTCCTACCCACGTCATTAATCACTACCATCATAGGGTGGTTTGGTGGTGGAAATCCTTTATAAGACCTTTTCCACAAAGCATGGTGCATTGTGAGGTACAACCCACAATTATTTCTACTACTGTTATTAGAGGATGGATTAGTGTTGGAAATTCTCAATAATACCTTTTCCACAAAGCATATTGCGTAGTGAACTGCTACCTATAACATTAGTCTTACCCTTTTTATCAGAGGGTGGATTGGTGGTGGGAATCCTCTATTGCATTGACATGTCCCTACTAATAATGTGATGTACTGCAGGGAGCTGCCTGCGGAGTCTTACATTAGTTTACCCCATTCTCGGTGGTCGATAATAGGTGCTAAACCACCTTCTGCTTGAGGAATAAAGAAGAAACACTTAGCTATCTTCAAACCCCAGGGTGCTCCCTGGTTTATTCCGCTAAGGCCAGAATAAAAGTGACCTGTCACTGCCCAGCCGGGTAGCACGTAATCTTCCTTCGGAAGATGGCCAATAGCAGTAGCTGGAACAGTCCACCCAAGGGACTGTTCTTGCTAGCGTGCTGCCACCTGTTGCTACATCTTAGCAAATAGGAGTCAGCGTAGTCGCTGCTGCCACCGTGTGGTAGTGGGACTCATTACGGACAACATTCAAACCTATCTAACCGACCACCATCATCACAGATCGCCCACTCCCTATAACGAACATTTGGGTCCCAGACCATTGCCCACACAATACTATTGTATCGATACAAAAAAAACTCCCTAAATGGACCATTTAAAGTCAGTCCCATGGACGGTCGATTTAGAGAGGTTTTGATGTACTACAATAATTATAATGCATAACCTGTTTTTTTATTTATGTCTTACCTTGTAGGTGTTGCCTGAATGAGAACAGTTGCTCTTTGTAGAGCAGACAGGGCAGCAGCCACCAGAAGTAGTTTCTGTCACCTCGGACTGAGAACATGGAGTAGATAAACCAATGAAAGCATTGATTGATTGATTGATTGAATGATTGATTGGTGGTTTCTTTAAGCCTAGGTCACACCGGGGCGATCCGGGGAATATTTCGATCTGGGCTTGATCTGGCATCATCCGGGTGTAATCCAGGGGTGGTCTGGGTAGTCTGGGGGTGAACCGGGGGTAGTCCATCTAGCGTCCGGGGCAGTCCAGGTGTTTTTTAAACCGGATGAGCCATATTTTAGCCATGGTTTAACCCGGACCAATCCCAGACTGGCCCTGACATAGCCATGGACCATTCCCGGACTGCCCGGATAAGACCTGGACAAGCCGGATGAGCACGGATTACCCACGGATCACCACGGATAGCCCGGTGTCAGCGTCTCATTTCCCACAAGTCTCATTTCCCAAATATCGCTTCTGCGCATGCGCGGATTCGAGTGACGAATGCAAACTGCAGATTGTCAGAGTCTCATTTCCCACAAGTCTCATTTCACAAATATCGCTGAGGGGGAGGGGGGTACTTTGGTTGGCTTTATGACTTTAAACCCAAGAATACTGGAGGAAACGTGTACAACAATATTCTCTACGAGTTTGAGAATATTGGTGAATATATTAAAGAAGTTATTGGCGAAAAAACGATTCGGTTGCCGGTATGGTAGAGTTGACATCGCCGTGTTTACTTCTGGTCGGTTGCTCGACCAGATTATCGCTATTTGGTTTTTAGCGGTTATTCTTATGAGTTTAAACCCAAGAATACAGGAGAATACGTATTGCTTGTGGAGAACAATATTCTATGAATTTTAGAATATTGACGCATATATTAAAGAATTTATTGGAGTTAAACAGGAGGATACATATTTCTTGTGGAGAACAAGATTCTCTATGATTATTAGAATATTGGCGAATATATTAAACAATTTATTGGCTTTAAACCAATCTCGGGGCCTTCACTTCTTGCCCTAAGATACAGTCAATGTACATGCCACTTCAATTTAACATGTTTTATAGTGATAGTAAATCTCATCAATAACAGTAACAGTATTTGATCTAAGGCAGTGAATAGTGATTGTGTCACTACCCAAACCAGACTGGCTCATTTTTGACGCATGCGCAGACGACGCTGTTGGATTCTGACGCATGCGCAGAAGCGATATTTGGGAAATGAGACTTGTGGGAAATGAGACGCTGACACCGGTTTACCACGGATCAGTCCAGGATGAGCCCTGTTTCATATATATATATATATATATATATATATATATATATATATATATATATATATAGCAGAAGCAAGTCCACTTCAAGTCCGGGACTGATCCGTAACTACTCCGTGGATACACCAGGTAGTCCGGGGGTGGTCCAGCTATACCGGGGGCTAGACCATGGCTCGTCCAGGTAGGTATGACTGCAAGCCCAAAAACCACCAAAATAGAGATTTTATCTGGGGTGGTCCGGGGGGGGGGGGGTCCAGCTAAAAATCCGGGGCTCGTCCGGGTAGGTGTGACTTGGGCTTAATGCCGTGCCGACACCATAGGCCATATTCACAGCTAACCAATGAAAGCATGAATATTTTCAAAACCAAAAACACTGACTTGGATTTGATTCTATATATCCAACTTATAATATACTTGGGTTGTTATTAATAATTAGAAGGAATATTAATTCAATTTAATGGAATATATCAGTTCACAAATACTTCCGGGAATCCATGGGCCAGACACAGGTCTTAATCAAATTAGGTAATTCTCGTAACCTCTTGTGACATTGTGACCTTGTGCCACATTGCTGATGTGTATAATGTTGCCTGACTTGCTACCTGACGCGAGTGGTTCCAGATTTTTCCAACAGATGCAATAGCTTAACTGGCGTGGGGGTCTATTACAATGAGAAACTTGATTCGCAGGTAAAAGGGTAGTGGCATTTCTTAGACCGGTTTTTAATATGACCTTTACGGCTGAAAGAAATACGCCGTTTGCAGTCGATAATATATAGATATATGTTTATATTATTTGCATTATATATATATTGTATATTCTTGATATTCTTAGCTTAGGGAAAAGCAGCTAAGAAGTGGCCCCCCCTAAGCCACCCAAGAAGGGAAATTGTGTTCTATGTGCACTAAGTGATTATATATAGAGACCTATAGGCCAACATCGATGATCACAGTCCGGAGCATTCGAATTATCCCAGTCGTCAGAATTTCAAATAGAACACCCCGAGGTGTGTACCTAAAAAACAAGGGCCATGTGCAAAAATATCAGACTCCAATGCCCCACATCTTGGTTGGGGGCACCAGGAGCAATGACGTCATATTTGTGCTGTACCTATAGACCTGCAGCTACCAGTACAAATCCTACATAGGGTCTTTATACTTAGTTAAACAAAAATAAAAGTATGACCACCAAGATTAATGAAATAGACATATAACTAAACTACGCAATCATAAAATATTTGTAATCCTATCTTGCTGTAGTTATTTTGTTTTTTTGTTTTTTGTTGTAAGGTTTGGGATTAATCCCCCCCCCCCCCCCCGAGTGCATTCGTTTATGCAACCCGAGTTTGTAGGTTGTGCGCATCAGCAAAAAAATGGTTGGGATGATCCGAGGTGATTAATCGATGTCGGCCCTAGTGACTTCGTCGTTCCATAAACGAATACAAGGTGGCATGGGTGTTCCCTGTTAGGCATGACTGTACCAACCTGCGCACAGCTGATCGGTGGACATGTACTGTTGTAGCAAGAAGCATGTCGGTCCTTACAGACGCATGCCTCGCACGGTGAAGGCTGCCACAGCTCTCCCGGCCAGAAGGTGGCACCACCATGTGAACAGCTGCCTGCGGAGTCTTACATAAGTTTAGCCCATTCTTTGTGGTCGATAATAGGTGCATTTAACAGTAATTAACTTACATCAGTTTACCCCATTCTTCATGGTCGATAATAGGCGCATTTAACAGTAATCAACTTACATCAGTTTACCCCATTCTTTGTGGTCGATAATAGATGCATTTAACAGTAATCAACTTCCATCAGTTAAACCCATTCTCGGTGGTCGATAATAGGCGCATTTAACGGTAATCAACTTACATCAGTTTAACCCATTCTCTGTGGTCGATAATAGGCGCATTTAATGGTAATCAACTTACATCAGTTTACCCCATTCTCTGTGGTCGATAATAGGTCCATTTAACGGTAATCAACTTCCATCATTTTAACCCATCCTCTCTGGTCGATAATAGGCGCATTTAACGGTAATCAACTTACATCAGTTTACCCCATTCTCTGCGGTCGATATTAGGCGCATTTAACAGTAATCAACTTACATCAGTTTAACCCAATCTCAATGGTCGATAATAGGCGCATTTAATGGTAATCAACTTACATCAGTTTACCCCATTCTCTGTGGTCGATAATAGCCGCATTTAATGGTAATCAACTGGCATCAGTTTAAGCCATTCTCTGTGGTCGATAATAGGCGCATTTAACGATAATCAACTTACATCAGTTTAAGCCATTCTCTGTGGTCGATAATAGGCGCCTTTAAGAGTAATAAACTGAAATCAGGTTTACCCATTTTTTAACCCATTTAACAGTAATCAACTCCCTTAGCTTTGGCTCCTTTCTAACTTTGGTTTATTGGGTTTAAATGTGTCTTGGTAGCAGCTAAGATCATATCACGATGGGTACCAACTTGAGCCTGTATGCAATCATGGTGGCGTTATAGTGTTGTCCGACTGGCATACCATGTTGCCAGTACTGTGAGATGATATGCCACTCATGTTGTCAACACAATATCACACTCATGTTGCTAGCATCATGATACGACATCCCACTCAGTCACAACATCCTGATTCTGAGGCCTTAGACCTATCCTGGTAATACAAGTGCCAGGCTAGGTACCACGAGTAGGTACCACGAGTATGTTCAAAGGCAAAATGCTGGCTGATGATGTAATATTTCCTTCGAACAACACAAACATGTATTATATAAAGCTGTCCAAATATATATGCTTAACTGCATGATTATGCCTAATGGCCTTACTAGCAACTAATGAAATTAACAAGTTATGATAGAAATGCACACACACCAAATTTTGACTGTTTACAATCTACAGCTACAACCCGTACAACATTTTACCACACTTATCCATTATGGGCAGGGTAAATACATTCATCACAAAAATAAATGGTAGCGACATTATCAATTTGGTAAGTAATTGCATCTAAGTCAGCCTAGGATTAAACCCTGTACTTACATATGAAGTGAATAGATTGATTCAATGATGTGTAAATTGTTTAATATGCAAAGGCATTCTTACCTCCGTTGTCAATACACAGAGGGCAGCACCTGTCTTCTTTCCACAGTGCTTGCTTGCCCTGAAGATAGTAGACCAATACAGGTAACCAGTAACAGCAGAATAACAACAGTGCACCACAGCAATACCCCCAACCTGGTGATTATCTATCGGCCAAGTTGCAAGTCCTATACATAGCTATTTTGTGAGGTTCATTTCCAGTGCACGAGTGACAGTATTCCTAGCACTGGAAGCGGTGGGGGCTGGTGGCGCCACCTGTCCCACTATGAAGAGGGGGTCACCCATAAAGTAGTACACAACAGAAGGGTGGCCAAATAAGGAATCTTCCCTTATGCGCCTTTATACTCGCATAAGTTTTATACATCACATTTTAGTTAAAAGTAGCAAGTGCCTGACAAAATCATATATTTTTCAGAGCCATTCTTTAAACATCATAACCCCTTTATTATTTAAGATAGCTTGGTGAATTTTAAGTGAAGCAACTTCAGGCAGTTATCTAAGAACTGATGGCAGGAATTTTCAATAATTATTCTAGTAGGTGTTCATTTTATGGTATGAATATATCATTTGCATCCAAAATATTTAAAAAAAATGTAAATTGTGTGTGAAAGACGCTTGAAGCCATCTAGAAAATATCTGTTCCCATGAGGACATTGATATGCATATCATGTCAAACATATGTAACATGTATTACTCTGCTAGGTGGGACAGCTGAGATATCCTGCATGACAGTTACCTAAAGACGAAGGTTTGGCAGCCATTTTGGCTTAGCATAATTTATGCAAAAATACAATTTTAAAATTTACTGCAATTCTTATACTTCAGCTTGGTACTTAAGTTTTTTGGCTAGCTTCAATACTTTTAAATACGGATTTAAAAGGCACTTGCTACCCATCAGAAAAAGTGTCGAAATGCTGGATTATGGACATAACCACATGAATTTACAATCTAATGCGTTGAATATATTGCTAAAATACTTATCGATTATAGCCTGCTACTTTTGGGATGAATAATTCATGAAATCATGTCGATTAATAGACTTTAACCAAATTGAGAGCTTCCATTGGCTGCCATCTTGTTTTCTTTGGATGCGCTCCCAGTTCCTCCACTGCACAGAAATATAGATAAATATTGCGCACTGGAACCAGCGACTCCACAACCTGGTTAAGGTGATTCATCATAGTCTTCAGCAGTAATAGGTTCTGTTAAATTGAGTTAGTCTTTAGTAGTGATAGGTTCCGTTAAATTGACTTAGTCTTCAGTAGTGATAGGTTCTGTTAAATCGACTTAGTCTTCATCAGTGATAGGTTCTGTTAAATTGACTTAGTCTTCAGCAGTGATAGGTTCTGTTAAATTGACTTAGTCTTCAGTAGTGATAGGTTCTGGTAAATTGACTTAGTCTTCAGTAGTGATAGGTTCTGTTAAATTGACTTAGTCTTCAGCAGTGATAGGTTCTGGTAAATTGACTTAGTCTTCAGCAGTGATAGGTTCTGTTAAATTGACTTAGTCTTCAGCAGTGATAGGTTCTGTTAAATTGACTTAGTCTTCAGTAGTGATAGGTTCTGTTAAATTGACTTAGTCTTCAGCAGTGATAGGTTCTGTTAAATTGACTTACTCTTCAGCAGTGATAGGTTCCATTAAATTGACTTAGTCTTCAGCAGTGATAGGTTCTGTTAAATTGACTTAGTCTTCAGCAGTGATAAGTTCTGTTAATTTGACTTAGTCTTCAGCAGTGATAGGTTCTGTTAAATTGACTTAGTCTTCAGTAGTGATAGGTTGTGTTAAATTGACTTAGTCTTCAGTAGTGATAGGTTGTGTTAAATTGCCTTAGTCTTCAGTAGTGATACATCCCGTCTGGTGTAAAATAGCATCAGAGATAATTGTGTTGCTATTATCTGACACAAACGTGATCATTTCAGATTTCCGTGTAACTTTCAAGGTAGTCATGCAAATATCATTAACAAAACTGACAGAGTAAACACCACTAACTTTTCGCTGTGAACTGGTGAATATGTCCGTTGCTTCCGAAATGGTCTTAAATCATCAGCAATCAATCAATCATTCTTAGTACATGTTCAATTAGCTGTCAAATACATAACCTTACTAAATAACTAAATTGTGTAAATAGCTAGCCAGTGCTTCGGTGCTGACACAAGATTGTTAAAAAAAGTAAATGCTTCCCATAAATCTGAATATTATGCGGTGAATATTCTTACCGGCGGACATTGTAGTTTGGGGCAGGTTTGCCTGTAACACTTGACTTCCTGTTGTAGGCAGGCGCACCAAGTACAGCGATCAGCGCGCCACCTACTTCCGGCCTGCTCAACCAATCAGATAGCTGCAATCATTAATTGATAGTGTAGCCATAATAGGCAAGTCACATGACCATCACAACTTTATTTATTCACATAGCAGGAGTGGGACGTAGCTCGGCGGTAGTGTGTACACCTGTGAAGGTGTGGATCATCCGATAGATTCTGATCAGTGGACACATTTGCAGTTTGAGCCATTTTCCGTTCCAACCAGTGGTCCACAACTGGTTCATCAAAGGCTGTGGTATGTGCTGTCCTGTTTGTGGGAAAGTGCATATAAAAGACCCCTTGCTCATTATCGCAAGAGTAGCCTATGTGGCGGAAGTGGGTTTCCTCCAAAGAAATGTGTCAGAATTACCATATGTTTGACATCCAATAGCCGATGATAAAATCAATGCGCTCTAGAGGCGTCATTAAATAAAACAAACGTTTTTTACTCACAATTAGCATGATCAATTATGACTAGTCATAGTTTGTATATATCGTGAAATAATCTATTCTACAACACACAACAACACAGGAATATCTTTTAGCAAACTGACATTTATATACCACTTGCCTAACTCCAACTGACCAGACCCTACGTTAAAACTTACTACAACTTTATCGAAATGAATACAGAAGATAACTTCTGCTTACATTCTAAATACCATGTAAATACTCACATTGATCTGACTAATATTGATCTAGTCATATGACACTACTGTTGTCATATTCCTATGGAACTTGTGGTTTACAGAATTTCATCGTGCTATATGCTGTAAATTGTGTATTCAACAGTTATTGTATACGTTACTATATATACCTTTTTTGTGTCAATAATCCGGAATTGAACAAATGGTTGGAAGACCAGTGCTTCGGCACTGACAAAAGACTTCTTCAGCAGAATAAACATACTTAACACAAAGAAAAGGCATTTACCTGGTGTAGCTTCCCCTGATACTCACAAGGTGGCGCCACGCATCGTGGACAGCAGTCCCCTGGCAGCGTCAAGAGTCGTTGGTCCTGGAAGTGGATTGAGTGGATACAAAATTATGTACCAATGTGGTTTGTTTGTTGGGCTTTCTGTCTTAGCTGGTTTGGTTGTTGGAGTTTTCCATCCTGGCAACATCTAAGGTTAATGTGACCGAGTGAGATATCAGGTCATGGTGCCAGTGGCCTGATCTCTCAGTGGGATAGCACTAGAAAGTTGCCATGAGTGTGCACTGTCACAAGTCGGTACCCGTCCTGATATTACCGTAGATGTTGCCAGGATGTAAACAAACAACACACAAACAAACAAATCCTCCTAGATGCCGATGGTTGATTGGTTGTTTTAGGTCTACAGATTCGGCCACTGCGCCCTCTATAGGTGTAAGTTAGGCTCAGTTGGTTGCTCCTTTCTCCTTCATCCATTGGCGCCACCTGGAGTACCACCGACTCGCAGTCATTTTGGGGAAATGATCGGAGAATCCGTTAGTAAAACGCGATCCGACTGGACACAGGCATTCCATATTATATATATGTATATATATATATTATATATATATATAGTATAGTTATACGAGTCTTACCTGTTACAGATGATGGATAACTGGTGTTTTCCCGAGGTACTAGCCTCGGATACTTGCGGGTCAGGGAGAAGGAAGCTCATCCGGGTGCAAAATATTTTACATACTTTATAGGATAACAAATTATCTCAATATTATATGGATACTTTAGTGTTTTCAGTTTGGCACAAGCAAATAGCAAAACTGCCAGAGCTACTCAACAAACATCCTCCCGTTGTGAGTAGATTATGCTAATTGCTGGACCCGGATGTGCTTCCTTCTCCCTGGACTATGAGTAGACAGAGAGTAGTACCGAGGTAAAATATATATACATATACATATATATATATATAGGGGCTCGTGTACGCAAGCTGATAACGTCTGTAAATGCGTGTGTGTGGTCCAGATTTGGATCCCAGCAAATTATTTTACTTCAGAGCGACTTTAAAAATACACAATAAACAAAGGGCCCAGACGGGCGGACGTGGTCTCGGCTTACCAACTCTACTGGAAGTGCTGCTTCACTAACACTCAAATCCACTTTGGTTCGTTGGTTGTTGGAGTTTTATGTCCTGGCAACATCTAAGGTCATATCAGGATGGGTACCGACTTGTGACAGTGCGACTTTATATTATAGTGCCGCCCAACTGCGAAATCAGGCCGTCAGCACCATGACCCGATATCCCACTCAGTCTCATTATCCTGACACTGAGCCAACCAGTCATTGCCTTATCCTATTAATACTGAGTGCCTGGTTAGGAAGCGACAAGTATCAATTTTTAAGTCATTGGTTTGACTCGACCAGGGTTCGAACCCGTGGGTTCGAATCCCACGATCTACAAAAACTGTTCCACTTAGGTTTACTGGTAGGAACAACTAGGTGCTGGACTGGATGGGAAGGCCTAATCGGTAAGACTAAGAGCGCCCCCTGGCTTCCTGTGCGAGAAGTTGTCGTGGGTTCCAACCCTGCCCCGAGTCAAAATAATGACTTATAAAATGTATACTCCATGCTATCACCTCTGCCAATTTGGATTTCCACCGCTGTGTATAACTTTCAGCGTCATAAAAAGCCAGTTGGTATCATACAATGTCTATGTGGTGTGGGAGGTTAAAAATCACAAGTGGAGGCTCGGGCTTTCTATTAGTATTAAAGTTGCATAATCCGATGAAATATGAAAATTTCAAAACCAAAACAATTATCTAGATTTGATTTTTACATATGTAACTTAGATACTGACGCACTTATTGAACTTTTGATTCTGCCTAGAAGGCAATACTGAGTCAATTTAATAGAACATGTTACTGTAGAGGTCTATGGTGTCAGAGTTTTGGCATGCTTGCCAAAACTAATTTTCCATGTTTGCTCTTCAAATATCTCAAAAGAGTTTACCATTTAAAATAAAAGTAACTTTAAACTAATGTAAAGTAGATACTAGTGATTGATCTATTATATTTATCTCAGAAAAATTACAGAAACTCAAAACCATCGGACAACTTTAACCAACTGTCTAATGGTGAAAACAAGTCTATTCAGACTTATCCATGATAGGCCGTATAAATCTTTAAGGACAACAAAAATACTTCTTGTTATCTAGCATTGTGATCAGCATTAATAGGATAGGACAAGAACTAGTTTATTCAGTATCAGGATAACGTCACCGATTGGGAGATTGGGTCATGATTCTAACAGCATGTTCTTCCAGTTAACCACAAGCACTATAATGTCACCATGAGTGTGCACTGTCACAACTTGATACCCATCCTGAAATGACGTTTAGATGTTGCTAGGATGTTCAAAAGGTAACTGACAACTAATTTAATGAGCACCTGTGGGCTGCAATGGTAAAGTGGTCCAGCTGTCAACATGATGGACTGGACGCAGTGGCCAAATCGGTAGAGCACAGGCTTCACATGCAGAAAGTCGAGAGTTTGATTCCTGGTCGAATTAAACCAATGACTTACCAAATTGATACTTGCCACTTCCCAGTTTGCCGCTTGGCATTAATAGGATACGGCAAGGACTGGTTGGCTCAGTGTCAGAATTATGTGACTGAGTTGGATTTTGGGTCATGGTGCCCGGCAGCCTGATTTCCCAGTGGGGCAGCACTATAAAAGCACTATGAGTGTGCACTGTCACAAGTCAGTACCCATCCTTATATGACCTTAGATGTTGCCAGGACGTAAAGCAACAACAAACAAACTATCCACATTCTGATACAACCTTCAATGTTTGTTTGTTTATTGAGGGCATTCCTTTGATGCTATGGCGTAAACTAAAGTAACCAAACTTGATTCGATCGGGGATTAATGCTGTGTTCATAGCGTCTTGGTGAATATGGTGAACTTCCCACTTACTGCCGGTGAACACGACCATGTAAACTGAGAGCGTTCATTTGACAATTCACGGTAAACAACGACAATATGGACTCCAGAAGGCTTTTAACTTTTTTTACTATGGTGTAACCATTATATTAACACAGAATCAAAGTTTAGATACATATATATGATTGAAATAATTAATTTTGAGCAAGTCTTTGCGGTCTATTATAAAAAGAATTGAACGTTTCAGGCTGGGCGATAATAGAGGCAAACTACAATACATGCATAAATAACATGTAAACTGCACGTTTTTGGTATATAGCATCCACTACCATATTATACACCATGTATGATTTGTTATAAGACCACGCATCATGGACAATAGTTTTATTACAAACATATTTTTGTCAATTTATTATGGAACCTTACAAGTTACCATGCAACTTTTCTCCATTCACTGCCATTTTTTCACAAGTGGTGAATAACGAGCCGCTTAAAAAATCTCCCGTTCACAGGTGGTGTTCACCAGTTGTGAAGTCAATTGAACACAATTCACCAGTTGTGAAGTGGGAAACACCATATTCACCAGTTCATATGAATGCAGCATAAAAAACATGACCTTCCATCTAATAAGCAGGTGCCGTACTCACTCAGCTATCCCGTCCTGACCTTTGGTGAGCGTGCAAACGCATCATTCAAATTTGAGGAAAGCTCCGTGCTTGAACCCCCAGTATAGCCTACTCAGTCTGCTAGAATGCGTCTTTCTTACAAACCCCCCTTTCCTCCTTTCTTTTTTCCTTTCTTTCCTTTTTTTCTTTCCTTTTGTTTTATTGCAGTTGTTGTTTAACATCCGGTCATGTCAGTCGTGCGGGTAGTTTTTAATTGCTTTCTTTTCTTCTCTTTGCACAACACAGATACACAGACCAGACGGAATGACCGAATGATTTGAGTGTCCGTCTCCCGTTTTGGTAAATCGTGGGATTCGAACCCACAGGTTCGAACCCTGGTCGATTGAAACCAATGACTTAACAATTGCTACTTGTCGTTTCTTAGAGGGTCAGCATTATTAGGATAGGGCAAGAACTGGTTGGCTCAGTGTCAGGATAATGTGACTGAGTCATGGTATTGGTGGCCTGGTCTCCCAGTGGGGCAGCACTATAAAGTTGCCATGAGTGCGCACTGTCACAAGTCCTGATATGACCTTAGATGTTGCCAGGACGTAATTAATTGAAACATAACATCGAATTAGTCGTTATATTAAGGTACGCATGGTTAATTATTATATTGGTCTGTTTAATAGATTTGACTTAGTTATTTATACATAATAATGATTATTTGAGGTGATAGATTTGACTTAGTTATTTGTCCATATTAGATAGTTATTACTGTATATATTAGCTTAAGTTTGGTTATTATATTTGGTTGTATAATGGATTAAGCTTAGTTATTTGTATATAATAGTTATCAATCTATATAATAGCTTAGGTTTAGTTGTCTGTATAAAAAAACCAGGATTAGTAATTAGATCAGTGTATGTATTAGCTTCGGCTAAGTCATAATATGGGTTTGTTTAATAGATTAGGCATCGTTATTTCTCTGTATAATATTAATAACACAGTATTAGTTATTGATTTAGTGCATGTGTTAGCTTAGGCTTACTTTTTAGGCTTAGTTATTTGCATATAATAGCTATTAGCCTACATAATAGGTTCAGATTTGCTATTAGTCCACATAGTAAATTAGGCTAAGCTGCTATATATAGCCAACTAACTAAGCCTAACCCATTATGTAGACTAATAACTAGTATACTATATCCAAATAACTAAAGTATTAGTCAATGAAATAGCGTAGACTTAGTTATTATATTAGTCTATAAAATAAATAAAGCTTAGTTATTTGTATATAATAGTTATTAGTCTATATAATGGGTTAGGCTTAGTTATTTCGCTATATAATAATTTAGGCATATTTATTAGTCTAGTTCCCCAACGAATTAGTATTTTCCAAGGACTCGACTAAGATCACCATATAAGTGTGTTGCAGTCTATGGACTTTAGAAAGCTGGAAATGTATATGTCTTTCTTTTAACATAAATTATGCCTTCTGGTTTATTGTAACCAAATGACTAAGCTTATAGTATGATTGTCTCCTGTGGAAAACACTACTCAGTATTGAGTGTGAACATCACTGCCACAATGTGTATATGTGACACCAAAGACAATGTACGACAAGATGCGCCACTCAGCGCTTTCCCATGAAATAAGCAAACAAGGTAATTGGACAGCTCCCCTAGTCCAGCCTGACTGCTGTAGGCCTACCATTGGAACAAGGGGACAGGTCCCCTAGCCCACCCTGACTGCCGTCCCACCAAAGACAATGTACGACAATTATAGTGTATTATCTCCTAATATTAATAATGAAAACAATGTTATAGTATAGTAAAATTTAAACATACTTTAAGCACTTTAATCTGTGCCATACATAAATAAAATGTCCGATGATATCTGAGTAAGAAAGCTACTACTACACCTGATCAAAGACAATGCAACTTGTTTGCCATGGAATGGCGCCACTGCATGATTATTTCAGAAATTCCTATAGGCGTATGAAAGCGCTGAGTGGCACGTCTTGTCGTACATTGTCTTTGGTGACACTATATGTTAGTAAGAACTGGATTCCTCCTCGTCTTGAGGCTCGCCTCTCAAGAGGTGACAGGTTCTTAGAGGGCCGCTTGTAAACACGTGTGTAATGACAGGCGGACACCAACCGACTATCAGTCTTTAATTGGGTACTTTGCAGATAAAATCCCAAAATGTCTATTATCTTTGGATATACAGTAAAACCTCTCTAACCAACCACCTCCATAGATCGACCACTCCGCTATATCAATCACATTATTTGGGTCCTAAACAATCACCCATACAATACCAGTGTAATGATTTTTTTTTAATCTGCATACTTAATCAGCGGGTGTAAAAAGAAATTGTAATTAAATAATTGTGACAACAATTGTGTTTCGCTGTTTATTAGGGTGAGCTGTGTTACATGATTGGCTGGTGGTGTATGTCACTGGGTGGTGGTTAGGGTATGAGTAGGCTGTGACAGGGTGAGCTGTGTTACATGATTGGCTGGTGGTGTATGTCACTGGGTGGTGGTTAGGGTATGAGTACGTTGTGGCAGGGTGAGCTGTGTAACATGATTGACTGGTGGTGTATGTCACTGGGTGGTGGTTAGGGTGTGAGCAGGTTGTGGCAGGGTGAGCTGTGTTACATGATTGACTGGTGGTGTATGTCACTGGGTGGTGGTTAGGGTATGAGTACGTTGTGGCAGGGTGAGCTGTGTAACATGATTGACTGGTGGTGTATGTCACTGGGTGGTGGTTAGGGTATGAATAGGTTGTGGCAGGGTGAGCTGTGTAACATGATTGACTGGTGGTGTATGTCACTGGGTGGTGGTTAGGGTGTGAGCAGGTTGTGGCAGGGTGAGCTGTGTTACATGATTGGCTGGTGGTGTATGTCACTGGGTGGTGGTTAGGGTGTGAGCAGGTTGTGCAGGGTGAGCTGTGTTACATGATTGGCTGGTGGTGTATGTCACTGGGTGGTGGTTAGGGTGTGAGCAGGTTGTGGCAGGGTGAGCTGTGTAACATGATTGACTGGTGGTGTATGTCACTGGGTGGTGGTTAGGGTGTGAGCAGGTTGTGGCAGGGTGAGCTGTGTTACATGATTGGCTGGTGGTGTATGTCACTGGGTGGTGGTTAGGGTGTGAGCAGGTTGTGGCAGGGTGAGCTGTGTTACATGATTGACTGGTGGTGTATGTCACTGGGTGGTGGTTAGGGTGTGAGCAGGTTGTGGCAGGGTGAGCTGTGTGACATGATTGACTGGTGGTGTATGTCACTGGGTGGTGGTTAGGGTGTGAGCAGGTTGTGGCAGGGTGAGCTGTGTAACATGATTGACTGGTGGTGTATGTCACTGGGTGGTGGTTAGGGTGTGAGTAGGTTGTGGCAGGGTGAGCTGTGTAACATGATTGACTGGTGGTGTATGTCACTGGGTGGTGGTTAGGGTGTGAGCAGGTTGTGGCAGGGTGAGCTGTGTTACATGATTGGCTGGTGGTGTATGTCACTGGGTGGTGGTTAGGGTATGAGCAGGTTGTGGCAGGGTGAGCTGTGTTACATGATTGGCTGGTGGTGTATGTCACTGGGTGGTGGTTAGGGTGTGAGCAGGTTGTGGCAGGGTGAGCTGTGTAACATGATTGACTGGTGGTGTATGTCACTGGGTGGTGGTTAGGGTGTGAGCAGGTTGTGGCAGGGTGAGCTGTGTTACATGATTGGCTGGTGGTGTATGTCACTGGGTGGTGGTTAGGGTGTGAGCAGGTTGTGGCAGGGTGAGCTGTGTAACATGATTGACTGGTGGTGTATGTCACTGGGTGGTGGCTAGGGTGTGAGCAGGTGTGGCAGGTGAGCTGTGTAACTGATTGACTGGTGGTGTATGTCACTGGTGGTGGTTAGGGTGTGATAGGCTGTGACGGGTGAGCTGTGTAACATGATTGACTGGTGGTGTATGTCACTGGGTGGTGGTTAGGGTGTGAGCAGGTTGTGGCAGGGTGAGCTGTGTTACATGATTGGCTGGTGGTGTATGTCACTGGGTGGTGGTTAGGGTGTGAGCAGGTTGTGGCAGGGTGAGCTGTGTTACATGATTGGCTGGTGGTGTATGTCACTGGGTGGTGGTTAGGGTGTGAGCAGGTTGTGGCAGGATGAGCTGTGTAACATGATTGACTGGTGGTGTATGTCACTGGGTGGTGGTTAGGGTGTGAGCAGGTGTGAGTGGCATGATTGGCGGTGGTGATGCACTGGTAGGTTAGGTGGACATTGGCAGGGAGTGTGACTGGTGGTGTATGTCACTGGGTGGTGGTTAGGGTGTGAGCAGGTTGTGGCAGGGTGAGCTGTGTTACATGATTGGCTGGTGGTGTATGTCACTGGGTGGTGGTTAGGGTATGAGTACGTTGTGGCAGGGTGAGCTGTGTTACATGATTGGCTGGTGGTGTATGTCAGTGGGTGGTGGTTAGGGTGTGAGCAGGTTGTCGCAGGGTGAGCTGTGTTACATGATTGGATGGTGGTGTATATCAGTGGGTGGTGTTTAGGGTGTGAGCAGGTTGTGTGTAGCAGGGTGAGCTGTGTTACATGATTGGCTGGTGGTGTATGTCAGTGGGTGGTGGTTAGGGTGTGAGCAGGTTGTGGCAGGGTGAGCTGTGTTACATGATTGGATGGTGGTGTATGTCAGTGGGTGGTGTTTAGGGTGTGAGCAGGTTGTGTGTAGCAGGGTGAGCTGTGTTACATGATTGGCTGGTGGTGTATGTCAGTGGGTGGTGTTTAGGGTGTGAGCAGGTTGTGGCAGGGTGAGCCATGTAACATGATTGGCTGGTGGTTTCTGCCACTGGTTGGTGGTTAGGGTATGAGCAGGTTGAGGCAGGGTGACCTGTGTAACATGATTGGTTGGTTGTGTATGTCACTGGGCAGTGTTTAGGGTGTGAGCAGGTTGTGGCAGGGTGAGTTGTGTGACATGATTGGCTGGTGGTGTATGTCACTGGGTGGTGGTTGAGGTATGACCAGGTTGTGGCAGGGTGAGATGTGAGATGTGTAAGATGATTGACTGGTGGTGTGTGTCACTGCGTGGTGGTTAGGGTATGAGCAGGTTGTGGCAGATATTTCTTTTGGAGGAAACCTGCTGCCACCACCAAAGCAGCTTTTGCTCAACTTTAGATGGTTGAATGGTGAATATGTTATCTGGTCACTAACTTGCCTGTTGCTCATTATTACTAGGGAAAGAGCAAAGACTGACATGAAAATCCCAATTCAATCGATTCAATTCTTTTATTTTAACTATATGTAAGGTATGTTTACAATAAACTGAGGTGATACAATAAATGCATACAAATTCCTTACAGACAGAAAGGATCCCAGAAAAGCGATGCTTATCTAGCTGGTCTCCATGATGTGAATGAGCAAGTGATGACAATAACAAATGATTAAACTTAAGCTACATTTTTAATTAATGATAATGATGAGATACTGATGTGTCTCTTCAGAGGTAGTAAAAAACAAAGTAATGATAGGAATATTATATATATATTGTGTTAGGGATTCATGTACTTACATGCAGTATCAGTAGTTATTTTGCATATATGTTAATAGGGGTAAATTTTATGTTCTTTGCCATAGCCACTTGATATTTTAAATTTTGCGACTAGTTAATGACAACTATGTCCTATTATATATATTCTTTACTGGTAATTGATTTAGTATCCATTGAGATAACTTATTTTTACTTTTTTACGGAAGTTTTTCATAGTTTTATGCTTTTTAATTTCTACTGGTATTGAGTTCCAGATATTGGTTCCTTGGTTTTCAGTTGTTAATTTGCCATATTTGTTTCTAGTGTGTTTGCGATGTATGTTATTTATCTGTTGTGTGTTATGGAAATGATTGAGTTGGATATTGCAGTATGGTGCCATAGTATCCCACTGAGGCAGCACCATAAAGACATCATGAATGTGCACGGTAACCATCTCGCTACACATTCTGATGGCCTCAGATGGTGCTAGGAACTAAAATGCCAATCAATAAACCAACCTTTTGATATTTGAAGTGCAAACATGCCAAATTAATTTTGGCAAGCATGCGAAAACTCTAACACTGTAGGCTTCTGCAGTAACAGGTTTGTATTAAATTGCCCCTTCTATGTGGCGACAAATGTATGAGTATCTACGTTAGATATGTAGAATCAAACCTTGATAATTGTTTTGGTTTTGAATATTCGATGTTTTCATTGGACTATGCAGCTTTAAGAAACAAGCCTCATTTGTTGTTGTTTGTTTGTTGTTGTTTCATGTCCTAGCAAGATCTAAGCTCATATCAGGACGGGCATCGACTTCTGACAGTGCGCACTCATGGCGACATTATAGTGCTGCCCCAATGGGAGACCAGGCCACCAGCACCATGACCTGATATCCCACTCAGTCAGATTATCCTGACACTGAGCTGACCAGTCCTTGCCCTATCCTAATAATGCCGAGCACCAGGCTAGGAAGCGACAAGTATCAATTTTTAAGTCATTGGTTTGACTCGACCAGGGTTCGAACCCACGATCTCACGGTCTACCAACACGGGAGACGGACGCTCTAACTCATTCGGCCATCCCGTCTTGTCGAAGCAAGCCTCAATATAACACGATTCAGTTGGCGGTGTCAGTGGAACATAACTGGGGCTGCTATCTCCCGGAGCACCAGCGCATATAAATGTCTGAAAAGCTGATAAGACAGCCGGATATAGCAGTGCTGCCTCCTGGTGGCAGTCACAGGAAACAAAGGGGGCGTTTTTCTGGGGGTCCTAAAAAGATAACCCTCAAAGTCGACGCTCTCATTGCCGTTATCTACAAACGGGACTCATGCCTCCATCACACGAAAAGAAAAAAGAAGAAGTGGAACGTCAACAAAAGGGGGGCGGAAGGGAACAAGAGGAACATAAAAACAAGGGGGGGGGGGAAGGGAAGAAGAGGAACATAAAAAAGGAGCCCCCTCCCACTGTACACACACATATAAATCCGCTATATGGTTGTGTTATAGCAACAGATATGCGTGTCATATACTATAGAATATGATTAATACTGTTATTTTTCTGGTGGCAGCGGTGGTTGTGCAAGTGGTGGTTGTGGTGGTGGTTGTGGTTGCTGTTGTGGTGGTGGTTGTGGTGGTGGTTGTAGTGGTGGTTGTAGTGGTGGCTGTGGTGGTGTGGTGGCTCTGGTGGTGGTTGTGGTGGTAGTGGTTGTTGTGGTGGCGGTAGTGGTGGTGGTGTGACTGGTGGTGGTGGGACTGGTGGTTGTGGTGGTGGTTGTGGAGGTGGTTGTAGTGGTAGTGGTGTTGGTGGTTGTGGTTGTGGTCGTGATGGTTGTGGTGGTAGTGGTTGTTGTGGTGGCAGTCGTGGTGGTGGTGTGACTGGTGGTGGTGGGACTGGTGGTTGTGGTGGTGGTTGTGGTTGTTAGTGGTTGTTGTACTGGAAGTGGTGGTGGTGGTGATGGTAGTGTTGTAGACCTATATCAATTGAAATAATTCTCTTTTTTCTACTTTATTTTTTATCAATTTTATTTATTTATTTTCTCAAATATACATGTGTGGGATATATTGCATGTCACACTCAATACGCTAAGCTAAAGTCATATGGCGTCATATTATCACCTATTGTCACATATATATTTTTGGGTTTCTCCCCCCCCCCCCCCTGATATCACTATCTTCACCTATACGTATGTAACACACTGAACTATAGGCCTACTGTTCTTTTCATGTGCATATTGTGGGGTCCCCTCTCCATTTAGTTGTTGCTTGGTTTTTCTCTCTCAAAACTCCCATATGTATTCTTCCGATATTATATCGTTTTATTCATTATATAGTATATATACATAATCTAACACTACGCTAAAGCGTAACACTTTCGAATTACTGATCAAACAGGAGGAATGATTTTGGTTCGAGTATCCTCCCTCTCCCTCTATCTCTCCCCATTCCCTCCTCTCTATTTCTATATCTCTGCATTCCTCTCTCTGGCTTTTTTGTTAACTCTCCTCTCTTCGCCGCTCTCACCAGCTCACCTTTCTTCTCCCTCCTCTCTAATTTGTTCTCTCCTCCTTCTTCTCTATCTGCTCTCCTCTCTCTCTTTCACTGCCCTCTCCATCCTCTCCACTCTCCTCTTTACTATCTCCTCTCATTCCTCTATCCCCTCTTTCTTTTCTCCTTTCTCCTTTTTCCTCTTTCCTTTCTCTTGTTATTCATTTCTCCACTCTCCTCTTGTTCCTTTCTCCTCTCTTTCCTCTTTCTCCCCTCTTTCCTCTTTCTCCTCTCTTTCCTCTCTCCCCTCTTTCCTTTCTCCTCTCATCCCTTTCTCCTCTCATCCCTTTCTCCTTTTTCCTTTCCCCTCTCTTTCCTCTCTCTTTCTCCTGTTTCATTTCTCCTCTCACCCCTTTCTCCTCTTTCCTATCTCCTTTCTCCTCTTTCCTTTCTACTCTCTTTCCTCTTTCATTTCTCCTCTCTTTCCTTTCTCCTCTCACCCCTTTCTCCTCTCTTTTCTTTCTCATCTCACTCTTTGCTCCACTCATTTCTCCTTAGAGCTCTCCTTTTTCCTCTCTCGCTCTCTCATGTCTCCCTTTTCTTTCTGCCTAATCAAACCGTACGCGCGTGGAATAAATCATTAATAAATCAATAAATAAATAAATAAATAAATAAATAGGGCAAGAGGAAATATGTAGGGCATGTGACCCAGGGCATTTAACCTTATAGGTATTGGTCGACGCCCCCAGTCAACGTTGCCGCCCTGACCGCTCATTCGTCCATGGACGGCCATTACCAGGGTCAGAGGTCAAGGTCACACAACTGCCGGTGTCGATCGGTTGTGGGGCTGGTCTGAGACGTACCACCTGGCGGCGATGGAGGACACTAGACTGTGAGAGGTTTATGAGAGTTATGAGAGGTCTCTGAGAGATTTCTGAAATGAATACAGTGTCTGGCAAGTCGCCAGGGCCCGGTGCCAGTTTGGTTGATTTGTTGGAATTTTACGTCCTAGCAACATCTAAGGTCATATCAGGACGGGTACTGACTTGCGACAGTGCACGCTCATGACGAGTTTATAGTGCTGCCACATTCGGAGACCAGGCCGCCAGCACCATGACCTGATATCCTACTCAGTAACATTATATTGACACTGCGCCAACCAGTCTTCGCCCTATCCTAATAACTGAATAATGCAGAGCGCCTGTCTAGGAAGCGACAAGTATCAATTTTTAAGTCATTGGTTTGACTGGACCTAGGTTCGAATCCCACGATCTACCAAAACGAGATACGGATGTTCAACTCATTCGGCCGTCCAATCCAGTCTGGTGGTGGCAGTCTGGTGTCGCGTGTAACCTCATGAATATATTTATAACCACGTCTTCACCGAATCTTATACCCTAGTCAGACTAGGCTTGCGACCACCTTGCGACCACTTGCGACACAAAAAGACAGATGTCTCACAGTGGCTCCAGCTCAGTGGACCCATTTTCAGTTTGGGCTATTTTCTGTTCCAACCAGTGACCCACAACTGGTTCATCAAAGGCTGTGGTATGTGCTGTCCTGTCTGTGGGAAAGTGCATATAAAAGACCCCTTGCTGCTTATCGGAAAGAGTAGCCTATGTGGTGGCACCAGGTTTCCTTCCTTTTGAAATATGACAGAATGACCATATGTTTGACATCCAATAGCCGATGAAAAAAATCAGTGTGCTCTAGAGCCGTTGTTAAATAAAACAAACTTTCTTTTATGAATATTGGCTTGGATACGACTTGAGCAGCCTGGGTGCTTAGAATGCGTGTGTCTGTGTCTGTCTGTGTATGTGTCTGTCTGTGTATGTGTATGTATGTGTGTCCGTGTATATATGTTTGTGTATGTGGCTGTATGTATGTGTGTATGTCTGTGTGTGTGTGCTGGATGTGTGTCTATCTATGTGATTGCCTGTGTGTCTGCGTGCATCTGTGTATGTGTCTGTCTGTGTCTGGTTCTGCGCATGTGTATGTCGGTGTGTGTTTGTCTGTGTGTCTGTGTATGTGTATGTCTGTGTGTATGTGTCTGTGTGTGTGTCTGTGTCTGTGTATGTCTCTGTATGCATCTATCTGTGTATATGTATGTGTATGTGTCTGTATGTGTGTGTCTGTGTCTATGTATGTGCATGTCTGCATGTATATGTGTATGTCTGCATGCGTCTGTGTCTGTGTCTGTGGATGTCTGTGTATGTGCATGTGTCTGTTGGTGGGTATGTGTGTGTGTCTATCTGCATGTGTATGTGTATGTGTATGTGTATGTGTATGTATGTGTCTGCCTGTGTATGTGTCTGTCTGTGTGTCTGTGTTTGTTTGTGTGTGTCCGTGTCTGTGCATATGTCTGTCTGCGTGTGTCTGTGTATGTGTATGTGAGTGTGTTATGTGTATGTATGTGTGTCTGTGTCTGTGCATGTGTTTGTCTCCATGTGTATGTGTATGTCTATGTATGTGTGTGTCTGGGTATGTGTCTGTATGTGTATGTGTCTGTCTGTGTGTGTGTGTCTCTGTATGTGTTTGTGTCTGTCTGCATGTGTCTGTGTGTGTCTGTGCATGTATGTGTGTGTCTGTGTCTATGCATGTGTATGTATGTGTGTCTGTGTCAGTGCATGTGTCTGTCTGTGTGTGTATGTGTATGTATATGTGTCAGTATGCATGTGTCTGTGTATGTGTATGTGTCAGTGTCCATGTCTATGTATGTGTCAGTATATGTGTGTGTCTGTGTATGTATGTGGGTGTCTGTGTCTGTGCATGTGTATGTATGCGTATGTATAGCCCTGTTTACACGGGCGATTTAAAACGCTTCATATGAAACCACTTGCCTAGATCGATTCACATTTGGCGTGTAAACGCGGCTCTGTGTCGTTTTAGGGCTGAATCGATTCATATGAAACGTTTCATCTATACCACCTCGCGAGGTAGTATAGATGAAGCGATTCAGCTGGTTCCCGGCAGTGTTAGGGCCCGATTAGGCTGAAATCTAATGAATGCGATCATATTAACAGAATTACATACTCAAATAATGAAATTTAATTAAATTAACCCTAAATTACAAGCGATATTAACGTAGCAGCTACATCGGCGTCGAATCGACGAGGGTAAAGTAAACAAATAGCAGTGCTCGCCGGCTACAGGCAGAACTAAGGCTGCTGGTTCCCGGCGCCGAAACACTTTCAAACTCGCTTCGTGTAAACGCGCCACTACATCGCTTCATATAAATCGATTTGCCTAATTCGCTTCACAATTTCCCGTGTAAACACGGCTTATGTGTATGTGTCAGTATGTGGGTGTGTCTGTGTCTGTCTGTGTGTGTCTGTGTATGTGTTTGTCTGCGTGTGTCTTTGCATGTGTCTGTCTGGGTGTGTATGTGTCAGTTTGTGTGTGTCAGTCTGTGTGTATGTGTATGTGCATGTGTCTGTCTGCATGTGTCTGTGTATGTGTATGTGTCAGTCTGGAGTGGTGGGAAGCACGCCTACCGGAATCCACACGGGGGGGGGGGGGGGGGGGGGGGAGTAGTGGTGAGCTTCAACTCCTGATGTATTTCCCATGCACCATTCCACGCCGCGTGACGTCACCTGATCCAGCCGGCTCTCACTCACCCACATCCAGGAGGTCAACACCGGAAACTGAAGCCACGTGACCCCTGCTGACCCCGCATTGACCTGCTGAGGTCATCGGGCGTGCGTATCTAACGTCAACAAATAGGACCCTCTTGGAGACAAGGGAGGGGGTGTGCCTCAGACAGAGGGCGGCGGTACAGAGCTGCAATCTAGCGGTCTCTTGAAGACAGGGAGGGGTGTGCCTCAGACAGAGGGGGGGTATGGAGCTGCCATCTATCCGTCTCTTGGAGACAGGGGAGGTGTGTGCCTCAGACAGAGGGGCCGGTACGGAGCTGCCATCTATCAGTCTCTTGGAGACAGAGGAGGTGTATCTCAGACAGAGGGGGCGGTACGGAGCTGACAACTAACGGTCGCTTGGAGACATGGGAAGGGTGTGCCTCAGACAGAGGGGGCGGTACGGAGCTGCCATCTAGCGGTCTCTTTGATACAGCTGAGGGGGCGTGCCTCAGACAGAGAGGGGCAGTACGGAGCTGCCATCTAGCGGTTTCTTGGAGACAGCTGAGGTGTGTGCCTCAGACAGAGGTGGGGGGGGGGGGGGGTCGGGGCTGTCAGCTATCGGTTTCTTGGAGATAGGGGAGGTGTGTGCCTCAGACAGAGGGGGCAGTACGGAGCTGCCATGCGGCCTCTTGGAGATAGGAGAGGTGTCTCAGACAGAGAGGGGTCGTACGGGGCTACCATCTAGCGGTCTCTTGGGGAGAGCTGAGGTGTGTGCCTCAGACAGAGGGGGGCGGTACGGGGCTGCCACCTATCGGTTTCTTGGAGACAGCGGAGGTGTGTCTCAGACAGAGGGGGGTGGTACAGAGCTGCCATATATCTGTCTGTTGAAGACAGGGAAGGTGTGTGCATCAGCCTTGACTTGACTTCTGGGGTGTTTGTAACCCTACAACGGTTACTGGCTGCAGAACTGCAGCATTATACTTTATAGAGAGGCACCGATAAATCGGCCCAAATATTTTGTTGAAGAATAATCTTCTGGTGGGGTGGTCCACAATCACTCCAGTCCGGCGGTAGCACAGCACTTGTAATCTGCAGACAGCAGCAAGGGTTTCCGAGGAATGGATGGGTAAAGATGGGTCCAGCGGTTCCAGCAACGAGAACAAAGCGAGAGAAACGTAAAGGTAAAGGGCCCCACCCAAGCAAACAACTCCCTTGATCAGGGGGAGAAGTAAGCCTGGAAGAAAGGGAAAAAAGGCTAGAGTATAGGAAAGAGAAATGGAGGAGAGTTGAGTCAAAGGGCCGTGTCTATTTGCTCTATGGTGACCAGCCGGCGAGCCAAAGACACGGACAGAGTAACAGTAGAAAGTGAAATGCTGGCAGGCTCCCCCTCCTGCAACTCTTTTCAGACAATATCAGGGAGGAGCATGGCCAGCGGAGAGGAGACAGAGAGAGGTGTGAAGTGCCGAGTCTTCTCCTCAGAGCAGCAGTTGGCGACAGAGTGCGCCCCCCCCCCCCCCCCCCCCCCCCCCCCCCCCCCTCTGGCCGGTGGGCATGGAGTGGTTCCGGGGCCGGCCGCTAGGGGGCTCTGACGGCGCGGAACGCCGTTATCTGATAACGATCGCCGTCATTCCACGAGCTCGGCGACGCAGCGGAGCCCGAGCCGTGGTGGTGATTCAGTAGCGATTCGGTGATTGAATGATTGTGTGATTGATTGTATGATTGTGTGATTCTGACTCACGTTGGCAACAAGCAACGGTTGTTCTATACCCATCAGTTTCAACCTTTTTTTTTCTTCTTGTTTTTCCTTTTTTTGGTACATTAGTTGATTAAAGCTGCATAGTCCGATGAAGGATCAGATTTTCAGAACCAAACCAATTATCTAGATCTGATTATAAATATCTAACTTAGATAATGATGCACTTTTAAGCATTTGCTGCCACATAGAAGGTGATACTGAGTCAATTTAAATCGAACCGGCTACTGCTGAAGCCTATGGCATCAGAGTTTTGGCGTGCTTGCCAAAATTAATTCCTTAACATTTTTCTTTAATAATAATATTAATCAGTAAATATAAAATATCTCGGAAATCCGCGGAATCGCGGAGATCTTTCATCCTTGATTATTTAGAAGATTCTCTCCGAGGCAGCTTACTCAGGGGTCATCCAACGTTTTCAACATTTTCAAGGTAGCACAAATAGTACTATTTTTTCAGCCCTCATACTTGACTGCCAGCCCCTCCCGGTTGCTGTATGCTTCGTATAACCATAAAAGACTGGTTGGTTCAGTGTGAGGATAATGTAACTGAGTGGGATATCAAGTCATGGTGCTGGCAGCAGGGTCTCCAAGGGGGGCAGCACTATAAACTTGCCATGAGTGTGCACTGTCCCAAGTCAGTACCCATCCTGATATGAACTTAGATGTTTCCAGGACGTAAAAATCCAACAATCAACCAACCATAACCATAACAATAAAAATGTTGAAAACGTTGGATGACTCCTTACAAAACCTGGTCGTCCATACATAGAGAAGTAAGACTGAGAATTACCTGTGAACATCTGACAGTTGGGCATGTCAGGGTGAAGCATATGACGTCACCATCGTCACAGCGACAACGCGCGCATGATGACGGTTTCCATAGCGACCCGGCCTTCCTCTCCACACCGTGAGACAAGCAGGGTCCTGGAGGAAGAGAATCCAGCATTTGTATATAATCAGTTTGTTTTGTTATTGTTTCACGTACTAGCAACATCTAAGGTCATATCAGGACGGGTACTGACTTGTGACAGTGCACACTCATGGCGACTTTATAGTGCTGCCCCACTGGGATACGATGCCGCCGGCACCATGACCAGATACCCCACACAGTCACATCATCCTGACCCAGTCCTTGCCCTATCCTACTAATACCGAGCGCCAGGCTAGGTAACGACAAGCATCATTGGTTTGACTCGGTTGGGATTCGAACTCCCGACCTTCGGCATGGGAAGCCGGCGCTCTACCGATTAGACCACCGCGTCCGGTTATATAATCAGTGAAATCGCTTATATACAATACTTACGACTGGTAGATGTGCACTGTGCGCAACATTGGCCTGGAACCGGAAGTCGGGTCTGTCCAGTTGAACACGTGACATTGGGGCACATGACGTCATGGCATAGCACACGTCCGTCTGTACAGGTGCACTGTTGGCAGGCTGTCGGGTTCCACACCGAGGAATGCTGTTATAATAAGTCGGATCATACAGAATTAGCATCATCATACTCAAATTAGCATCATCATACTCAATTTAGTATCAGCATACTCAATTAGCATCATACTCAATTCAGCATATTCATAGTATCATATTCAGTCAATTTAGTATATTCATAGTCAACTTAGTGGGGCATGGAAGATGGGGGAATGGAAGAGCAAGGAATGGAAGAGGAGGGAATGGAAGAGGGGGAATGGAAGAGGGAGGAATGGAAGAGGGGGAATGTATGAGGGGGAATGTAAGAGGGGAATGGATGAGGGGAATGGAAGAGGGGGAATGGAAGAGGGGGAATGGAAGAGGGGAGTGGAAGAGGGCGGAGTGGAAGAGGAGGGAATGGAAGAGCAGGGAATGGAAGAGGAGGGAATGGAAGAGAGGGGAATGGAAGAAGGGGGAATGTAAGGGGGAATGGACGAGGGGGAATGGTAGAGGGGGGAATGGAAGAGGAGGGAGTGGAAGAGTGTGGAATGGAAGAGGTCGGAATGGAAGAGGGCGGAGTATGCGGAGAGCAGTCGCCATCTTGACCTTGTGGTTTCATGTGATAAAGCTAGGAGGCGCTCATGCTATAGTTCAGGCGAATGACACCAGGTATGCGGCGAGCAGTCGAGAAACGGACGGTATATATATATATATGTGAGCGCCCCAGTCTTTAGTTGTCGGTATATGTGTATTGTCCTCAGTTTTTAATTTTAGTCGGGAATTGGGTCGCGTCCGGTCGCGTCGGATCTCGTCGGGTCGCGTTGAGCAGTCAGTTTTAGCGCGTGAATCGTATACGGGAGGTGTGTGTGTGAGTGTTGGGGGCAGTCACACACACGCATCTGGCTGACTGGAGGTGCCCCTATTGTGATGTTTGGTTAGCTATACCATCCAGTAACTAACACAGGGAACCTGGTCCATACCATTAAGCACTAATATTTTAATGTTGTTTTACAAATTAGTTCCCAAACTAAATATCCCATAAGCATATTCAGCGCTTTACGGAGCGACCCAACCAGCCATGGCTGCGACCCAACCAGCCACGGCTGCGACCCAAACAGCCATGGCTGCGACCCAAACAGCCATGGTTGAACTCGTTTGAATTGTTTCTGCTACAAAGGTATTCGGGGTCAGCGATTGGTTAATAATATATCAAAACAAATGCTCGCTCGCTGCCATAGAATCTTTACTCAAAATTTAAAGAAATAAAGAACAATTTGGCATAAACATGGTGCACAAATACAATATTATTACTTTATTATTACTTTATTCCACCGAAACGATGGTCGTATGACATATTGCAAATGGTGGCCCCTATACGGGGCGGCCATTTGCAATCGAAAAGAACAGCTCTGATTGGCTAAAATTATGGAAAGATCACATTATTATTTTAGTAGTTTCTTGTTCAGACATATTTACACATATATATGTATCTTTTGCACAGATTAAAGTGCTTGAAGTATATTTTTAATTTATCCACATCGACTTCTGTTTAAATCACACAATATCAGGACTTAAAGAATGGGAAACTCATCCTGCAAGGGTATGCTCGATATGATCCAGTGGTCAGCCGTTTTTGCTCCTTTCGTCGCTGTGGACCCTTCTCAAATATCCTCACACAAATCAGGGATATTAATATAATTTGTTCCTTTCCAGTGATATGTTCCAATAGTAAAACTAGCCTAAACTCACTGTGCCACACCCATATTTGTCATTTCACTACCTAATCTTATATCAAATTCTACCTTGGGAATTGAATCGGACATCCAATAACCCCCCGTAGCTCAAACGAGGTAAGCTCTCCAACCTGTTTAGTATCAGTAACCTCAATTAGCATCAGTATATACAGTTAGTATTCAGTATCAACATACTCAATTAGCATCAACATATTCAATTAGCATCAATCTACTCAATTAGCATATGCATACTTAATTTAGTATCAGTATACTCTATAAGCATCAGTGCATACAATTAGTATACACATGACAGTTATACTCAATTTGCATCAACATACTGAAGTAATATCAATAGACTCAATTAGCACCAACACAATCAGTTTAGCATGCTCAACTGGCATAAACATATTCAATTTACCATCGTATATTGATGACTTAAAAATGTATACCTGTTGCTTCCTAGCCTGTCACTTGGCATTATTAGGATAGGGCAAGGAGAGGTGGAATGAGGAAGACCAATCTTCCGCGATTGAAATTTCCCCTGCTTAAACAACTAATGTACCAACAAATACTTAATTTAGCATTAGCATTAATGTGATCAATTCAGCATCAAACATACAGAATTAACTCAGTTATTGTAAGCACACCTTACTGCAAATTATGGATTTCTAATCTGTTTGTGTAACCGACCATTTGAATATTGATGCTGGTGCATGAAGTTATTCAGAACAAATTCTGTTAGTCTTTGTGGGCAGCTTCTCTGACTGCGTGGACTTATTTGAAAGTGAAGTTGGTTGGTTGGTTGGTTGTTGGAGTTTTTACGTCCTGGCAACATCTAAGGCCATATCAGGACGGGTACCGACTTGTGATAGTGTGCACTCATGGTGACCTAATAGTGCTGCCCCACTAGAAGACCAGGCCACCAGCACCATGACCTGATATCCCACTCAGTCACATTATCCTGACACTGAGCCAACTAGTCCTTGTCCTATCCAACTAATGCCAAGTGCCTGACTATGAAGTATCAATTTTTAAGTCATTAGCTTGATTCGACTAAGGTTCAAACTAAAATGGGAGACGGACGCTCAACTCATTTGGTCACCCCCTCTGGTCTGAAATATTGAAGTGTTGATGCCCTACCTGATGAGCGACTCCCTGGTAATTACAAGGCAGTCTTGCAGCCTCACATACGGGGCAGCACTGGCCTGAGACAAACTGGATCCTCTCCTCCTGAAAAGAATTGCATAAATACACAAAGTTTCTAAATCCATAGAAATCAATAATTAAGTATGACAGCAAGACATAATAAATGAGTATGACAGCGATCAGTCAGTTTATGTTAATTAGCGCATGGCTAAGAAGCGACAAGTATACATTTTTAAGTCATTGGTTTGACTCGACCAGGGTTTGAATCCCACGATCTACCAAAATGGGAGCCAGACGCTCAACTCATTCGGCCATCCCGTCTGGTCCCTATTGTAAGATGACGCTGGAGGCTGGTGAAAAGTATCTACATGCTGGGTAAATGAAATGAGCGGATGAATTATAAATTTAAAATGCAAAATATATTCTTCACATACATCTTCATATTTACTCGCTACTTCTGATTTGAAAAATATAAAACAGATACTTTAACGCACTTTAAAAGTCAAATCGACAGTACTCTGTGGTCGCCATCTTGCTTGTTTACATCCTCTGCCATTTCACCAATGATATGCCCATTTAGGTAGACACTGGATACTCGAACCAAGAATTCCACTTCCTGTTCCATACTAATGGCCCTGTCACACTACGACATAACGACGTCAACGGAGGGAGAAAGTGAAAAACGTCGAACTTCTCGGCGTAGTATGCAAATTTGGGCACAAGTTGAACGTGGATGCAGCATAGTGGACGAGAGAGTAGCGGCGGTAAAGCATAGTAATAGCGTCATTCAACGAGAGAGGACAACATAATTACGCTCAGGGAACGTTATGTATGTTATTCCATCACCAGAACTACGTTGCTTTACATTACCTTATGTTACTTACATCATGAAACGCTGGCAAAACGGTAAACGTACGTTGGACGTCCGTTAGGCGTCCGTTTTCCAGACGCGGACTACACGTTCCCACCACCTTTAATTGGGTCAATGTAATGCAACGTAATGCAACGTAATGCAACATAGTGCAACGTAGTGCAACGTAGTGCAACGTAGTGCAACGTAGTGCAACGTAGTGCAACGTAGTGCAACGTAGTGCAACGTAGTGCAACGTAGTGCAACGTAGTGCAACGTAGTGCAACGTAGTGCAACGTAGTGCAACGTAGTGCAACGTAGTGCAACGTAGTGCAATGTAGTGCAATGTAGTGCAACGTAGTGACCAGCGTTTCATTGATGTTCGCTGAACGTGTACAGAATTACGGCGAACGCAAACCCTTACGTTCTAGTTACGTCGAAAGTTTTGAACAGGTTCAAAACTTTGATGCGCGCCGACGTAACACGACGTAACGTGACATAGCTCAATGTCAGTCTAACCTCATTCTGACGTCATCATAATGTAATCCAACATACGTCAACGTAATGACGAAAAATCACCACGTCAGGCTTATGTTGGCTCGTTACGTCGTAGTGTGAGAGGGGTATTAAGCAATTTTCACCCGTATTTAGACTATGTTGTCCTTCACCCCTACACTGGGTAGGGGTGAATCTTGTATCTACCTCCCGGCCTGCCTGGGGGCGGGGGGGGGGGGGGGCGGGCTGACTGACCCACGCCGTTGTCAGTGTCCTGTTTATCTGAAGCACTTTAGGTGAATGCTTTCTCTCGGGCTGTAAGGCGATGCTAACGATCGTGTTACTGAAATGGCACGTCCCTCTTCCCACGACACGAGCAAAGCATATATATATACATGGGTGAGTGGTGTGTGGATGGTGTTTGTGGGTGTTTGTGGTGTGGGCGCGGTGTGGGTGGGCGTGAGTGTTTGTGGGTGAGTGTTTGTGGGTGGGTGAGTTAGTGAGTGAGTGAGTGGGTGTGAGTGGGTGGGGGTGAGTGTGAGTGTGGTGGGAATGGGTGTGACTGAACGTGTGGGTGGGGTGAGCGGGTGTGAGTGAGTGCGAGTGAGTGTGAGTGGGTGTAAGTCGGTGTGCGTGGGTGTGAGTGGATGCGAGTGGGTGTGAGTGTGATTGGGTGTGATTGGATGTGACTAGGTGTGAGTGAGTGTGATTGGTTGTGAGTGAGTGTGAGTGGGTGTGAGTGGGTGTGATTGGTTGTGAGTGAATGTGAGTGGGTTGAATGGGTGTGAGTGAGTGTGAGTTGGTGTGAATGGGTGTGAGTGAGTGTGTGTGAGTGTGATTGGGTGTGATCGGGTGTGAGTGGGTGTGAGTGGGTCTGAGTGGGTGGGTACTTAAGGGTGAGTCTGTGTCAGGGTGCTCATCTTCATCCGTGCGTGTATGTATGCATATAGTATGGCAGTGTGGGGTCGGAGATGTTCATAAAACACAGCATAGGCCATATATGTGTGTATGTATTTATGTATATATGTATGTGTGTATGTACGTACGTGAGTGGGTGAGTATATGTGTATGTGTGTATCTTTGCATATATGTATATGTGAGTATGTGGGTATGCATGTGAGTATGTGTGTATGTATGTATGTATGTATGTGAGTCGGTGAGTATGTGTGTATGTGTGTAACTTTGCATATATGTATGTTAGTATGTGGGTATGCATGTGAGTATGTGTGTATGTATTATAAATATATGTATGTCTGTATATGTGAGTATGTATCATGTGTATGTACATATAAATGTATATATCACAGGATGTAGGTATGTATGCGAATATGTATACATGGATACTTGTCTGTGTGTATGCATGTATCTCTGCATGTATGCATCTACACATCATGTATGGGTACATGTACATAAGTAGTGTGTGTATGTATGCATGTATGTATGTCTATGCATGAGTATGTAAATATGTGTAGGTATGTAGGTATGTAGGTATGTAGGTATGTAGGTATGTAGGTATGTAGGTATGTAGGTATGTATGTAGGTATGTATGTAAATATGTGTGTATGTATGTATGTAAGTATGTATGTAGGTATGTATGTATGTATGTAAATATGTGTGTATGTATGTATGTATGTATGTATGTATGTAGCTATGTAAATATGTATGCAGTGCTGCTCTGTACTTCACATCCCACCAGAGCATGGCTATATTTGATTGTTCGGGTTTTATGTCATGGCAATAACTACAGTCATATCAAGACGGGTACCGACTTGCGACAGTGCGCACTCATCGCAACGTTATAGTGCTAACCCACTGGGAAACCAGACCGCCAGCACCATGACCCGATATCCCACTCAGTCACATCATCCTGAAACTGAGCCAACCAGTCCTTGCCCTATCCTAGTAATGCCGAGCCCCAGGCTAAGAAGTGACAGGTATCAATTTTTAAGTCATTGACTCGACCGGGAATTGAACTCCCGATCTCCCACGCGGGAGGCCTCTGCTCTACCGATTCGGACATCACGTCCGGGCCTAACTTGTAGTATCTGTGTGGACATCACTGTTTGTATCTGGGAAGTGACGTCTTGTCAGCTAAGCCTAAAATGTGGTAATCCACACTTAAAGTACATAGAAGTGACAAGTGTAGCCAGAAAGGCGACACGGTGGTGTAGCCAAGTAATGGCTACAAGTCGGTGTCGCCTACAGAACCACGGGAGGCTACAAATGGCGTCTCGATACTCTCACATGTCGCATAGTTTTATTTTGGCTCGGGACCATCCGCGTCATGCCCCAGTCACATACACATAATACCCCTGTCACACTACGACGTAACGAGCAAACGTAAGGCTGACGTGATCATGTTTTGTCATTACGTTGACGTATGTTGGGTTACCTTATGATGATGTCAGAATGACGTTAGACTGACGTCAAGCTATGTCACATTACGTCGTGTGACGTTGGCGCGCGTCAAAGTTTTGAACCTGTTCAAAACTTTCAACGTAACTCGAACGTACGGGTGTACGTTCGCCATACATTCTGTACACGTTCGGCGAATGTCAATGACGTTAAACGGACGTTAGTCAAATGCTGCTCACTACGTTCAACTACGTTCCACTAGGTTGACCCACATTAAACCCGGTGGAAACGTCCACGTGGCGTAATGGGAACGTCAGGATAACGTCAGGATAACGTCAGGATAATGTCAGGAGAACATCAGGAGAACGTACATTCAACATACGTTCAACGTTTCACCACCGTGTCATGATGTATGTAGCATCACGTAACGTAGTTCTGGCAATGGAATAACGTTCATAATGTTCCGTGAATGTAATGAAGTTGTCCTCTCTCGTTGACTGATGGTATCACTACGGCTTACCGACATTACGCTCTCGTCAACTACGCTGCATCCACGTTCAACTTGTGCCCAAATTTGCATACTACACCGAGAAGTTCAACGTTCTTCACGTTCTCCCTACGCCGACATCATTACATCGTAGTGTGACAGGGCCTTTAGTGAAGGTAGTTGAACGTAGTGGAGGCCTGACGTGGGTCAAACGTGGTGTAAGTATGTTGAACTATGTTGAAATATGTTAAGGTACGGCAGGTTTTGGTATGGATAAATACATTATGATATGGATAAATAAATATGTTACGGTATGGATAAATATGTTATGGTACGGATGCCGGTACGTTCAACTACGTTCAACTAGGTTAGCCTCCACTACGTTCAATTACGTTCAACTACGTTAGCCTCCACTACGTTCACCTACGTCCACTAACTGCTATGTTACCAGGGCTTCGTCCACGTATGCTAGAGTACACTAGAGCATGCTAGAGCATGCCAGAGTATGCCAGAGTACGCTAAGGTATGTTAGCATCACGGATGCAAATTCAGCCCCTAACGTAGCGCTCTTTTGAACATGTCCAAAGATTAAATGGGAACTCACGGCCCACCCACGTTATTACCAAGTTAGCATGATGGAGATGTATGGATGCTGGTACATTCAACTACATTCAACTACATTCAACTACGTTCAACTACGTTCACCTACGTTCACCTACGTTCAACTACGTTCATCTACGTTCAACTACGTTCAACTAGGTTAGCCTCCACTACGTTCAACTACATCCACTAACGTGTATGTGGCCTTCAGAGTGAATACTGCTGCTGGTGTATACGTTTGTTTGTTTGTTTGTTTGTTGTTGTTTTACGTCCTAGCAACATCTAAGGTCATATCAGGACGCTGGTGTATACTGACAGTGCGTCACATTTTCATGAGATGTCCTCACCTACGGCCAGTTAGAGATGATGTGTTTGGAAATGAGCATGTGATGGGAATCATTCCGATTTGATCCACAACTTATTATTACATTTAATAGGGTACCTTAGAACCCCCACCAACTCCCCACAGTTGTACGCTTTGTACAAATGTTGAAAAAGTTGGATAACCCCTAAGGAAATAGAATAATCAACTGTCAGTGTCAACAGCAGAAGTCGCCTGGGGTTCAAAAGACCAAATACTTCTGGGTTTAATTTACATCGGCGGGCTTTTGTGAGCTTTTAATCACAAAAGCAGGCGCACATGAAAAGAGCCCAGCTCTCGTCTGTTCTCGTCTGTTCCCGCACAGTCTCGTCAGCAGGTCACGTGACCCGTACGAACATCTCTCTGCGACTCGCGCCATTTTCACCCCCATTGCCGTTCGACCACGTCTGCTATTGACGATTTGCAGATGACGTCACAGATCACGTGGATGTTTTTTTTTGGCGGGGGGGGGCGTCTTCTTTTTGTTCAAATTTCCCCCTGAAATTCATGCTTTTACAATTTACTCCTAAAGTTGCATAATCCGATTATTTTGAGTTTCTGAAATTGTCTGAGATAAATACATTATATTTATCGTTATAATCTACTTTCCTTTAGTTTGAAGTAACTTTTATTTTAAATGGCTAACTTTGGAGATATTTGAAGTTCAAACATGCTAAATTAATGTTGGCAAGCACGCCAAAACTCTGACACCATAGGCTTCAGCAGTAACATATTCTATTTACACGACTCCTTATTGCCATTCCCTGCGATGTGGCAACTAATGTTTAATTAGTGCATAAGTATCTAACTTATATAAGTTCAATACGCATGATCAAATCTAGATATTTAGTTTGGTTATGAAAATTTGAGGCTTTTATTGGACTATGCAGCTTTTAGTTTCAACAAAAGCCATGAATATTCAATTTCAAAAAAAGTAATTGACTAGATTTCCACCTCTCATCTGACAGCAATTTTTAAACTTTGTTAATTCCTATCTGTCAACAAACCGAAAACAAGATAGTATGGGGAATAGTTTGTTTGTTGTTGCTTTACATCCTTACAACATCCAAGGTCATATCAGGGCAGGTACCTTCTTGTGACAGTGCACACCTATGGTAACTTATTAGTGTTGCCCCATTGGGAGACCAGGCCACAAGCACCATGACCCAATATCCCACACAGTCACATTATTCTGATACTGTGTGAACCAGTCCTTGTCCTATCCTATTAATGCCGAGCGCCTGGCTAGGAAGCAACAAGTATCAATTTTGCAAGTCATTGGTTTGACTCAGCTGGGATTCGAACTCCCGACCTTCCGCATGTGAAACCTGTGCTCTACCGATTGGGTTTGACTCAGCTGGGATTCGAACTCCCGACCTTCCGCATGGGAAACCTGCGCTCTACCGATTGGGCCTCCGCATCCGGTCGCAATGCTATATATAGTTCTGGGTGCAAGCCCTGTTAAATGCCTAAATGTTCCCATTATTTAACCCATAGAGGAAATATTGTCCCAACACCATAAAAACAATACAGAACAAGATTAAATAAATCAGTCTTCTCGCCAAACTCACATTGCCGAGTGCCTTTATAAGTTTATTACAGCTGTGTACCATCCAAAATGGCAGCGTAACCAAAGGTCACGTGGTTTTGTGCCATATCTGCAAATCGTCAATAGCTATGGGGGAAACTGGGAAAGTAGTGAGATGCCATTCCCTAAATGCTATTCGTCTGTGGGGACTGGTATGGTAAGCAGTGATTCATGGACTCACCCCCCCCCCCCCCCGTCCTGTTACTTATCTACGTGTCACAGTCCTCTCCTCACAACCCAACCGCAGCGGTGTCAAAGAAACTGATCCTTCAATGTAGTCTTCACGCGTACACAAACAGGATTACTTACAACTGCCAAGAGTCCATGGTCACTAATTTAATTATGTCTCAGTCCCGAGAACTGCACTCAGTTATACACACAAATCACAACCCATATTGCTGCCCTCTTTCCAAACAGTTTATGTAATATATCAAATATATATATATATAATATATAATATATACATTATATATATATAAAATATATATAATATATATATTATATATTATATATAATATATATATAATATATAATATATATAATATATAATATATATAATATATATAATATACATAATATACATAATATATAAATATATATAACATATATAACATATATAATATATTGTCATGGGGGTGATGAAAATGGGAAATACTGCGCCTAGAGCGGGACTCGAACCCACATCTCTTTGCATTCCGGGCCAGTGTGCTAACCATTACACCACCTAGGCTCCCTGATATCAATACACTCCCCATGCCTACCTGTCTATGTGGTTACTTGCCTGAGAGGTCAGTGCAGACCACCACACTCGTCCCCCTGGAATTGTAAGTCTTGTAATGCTTACAATTACATACATACAGGCAATGCACTAACACATACATACACAGGGTAGGTTCAACAACCATACAGCGCGTAGCTTGTACAGGATCCTGATCACGGCAACCAGTGTCGTGGGGGTGATGAAAATGGGAAATACTGCGCCTAGAGCGGGACTCGAACCCACATCTCTTTGCATTCCGGGCCAGTGTGCTAACCATTACACCACCTAGGCTCCCTGATATCAATACACTCCCCACGCCTACCTGTCTATGTGGTTACTTGCCTGAGAGGTCAGTGCAGACCACTACAATATATAATACATATAATACATATAATATATATAATATATATTATCCGTGCTAAGTAGTGATAGTAATAATAATAATAAAACACAATAAGGACAAGAGTCATATATGTAAATATACAGGTAGAAGTGACCAACCGGTGTTAGGACAGGAAGCACTTGCTGACCAGCTGCCTTGCTTACCTGCCCCAACAAGCAACAGGGCTCCAAGCCGCTCTAGCTGTACCATAGAACCTTCCAGAATCAGCACACAATAGATTCACTTTCACCACTTATATAATATTTGCATAAAGGTAAACATTTATTAGTGATGCTGCTTTTTTCTTATTTAATTTTTATTTCTTTATTCATACGTATTCGATTTGCTCCGGGGATATTGGCGCGACCATCACTTGCGGTGCCGATCCGCCTCCAAATCGCCATTCGCTTCACAGTTTTTAGCTGCTATTGGTGGTTATATACTATATAATAATATGTATTATATAATAATATATAATATTATATAGAATATATTATGTATTATATATCACATACCGTATATTCATTAATCATGTAGTACCACATAGAAGGAATATTAAGCTTACCTCATGAATGTTGCATCCTGGATCTAAACAAGTAGTTCGCTCACATACCGCTAGAGGGCTCTCACAGCGACAGGACGAGCACGGCTCGGGCGACCACGACGTTCCATTCTTCAAAGAATGCAGCAAGTGTTAATAGTGATAACACAGGTAGGTGTATGTTGATGCATGTGTCTTTTGAAACATTATACTTGGGTAACATACAAGGGGAGGTGTGTATAGACTACATCACGGTTCCGACTGCGCATGCGCTGAAAACGGGGCCAGGGGCAAACCAAAGGCGTATGGCCATTGAGTTTGCCGATACGCACAGTGAAAAATGTCAGTTTTATTCCAAATTAATAGAAATCCATAACCCTAACCTTATCAATTTAATACAATCTTTTTGTTAAAGATGTGTTTTATATGTGTTCCAAGCGGTTTGTGTCTAGGTGCTGTGGTTTTATCAATATTTTACTTTTTCTGTATGGAGATTGCTCACTGCCATTGACAATGCATTGAGTACAGCATACGGCCATTGAGTTTGCCAATACGCGTAGGGAAAAACTGGTATATTATTCAAAATAAATAGAAATACATAACAATTTGGCACAAACATGGACGGAAGGATGCAATATAATAATATAATGAATATGATTAAGACACAACTCTGCATAATTAAGCATTTTGAGCTAAGAAACATACACTTTCAGTCACTTTACAGGCTGATGTTTACATCACCATTGATTAGCCAGAAGTAATTCTTGTTCTAAATATTAAAATGTCAAATGTGTCAACAAAAACTTGTTTCAAAGAAATATATATCCAATATCTGATTAACCCTACTCATTTTCTATTTCTACATATGTCATTAACCATAGGATATAAATAAAAACATGAATATAATAAGTAAAACTGACTCTGTTTATGGCTCTAACACTAGTTTGAGTGCCTAGATTTGTTTAAATCTAAATGCACATGGCATATGATGTGCTGCTTATATTGATGTAAATCCAATGCTGGATAAAAGATTAATATCTTAATTTATTATATATATTTTTTTAGTTGGTATTCTATGTTTCAAACAAGAGCTGAGATGAGCTGAAACTAGCACATTTCATAGCTGCACCCAGTGTATTAGCAGGAGCCATGTGCTTCTGGGGGGGGGGGGGGGGGGGGGTTTGCTCTGACGCATCCCACAATGCGCCGCGCCGCTGGACCCATCATGTAGTCTATTAATATGTTTGATGTTGCCATGGTAGGAATTAAGCTTGGTGAGTGAGTCTGAGCGAATTAGTGAGTGAGTGATTGAGTGAGTGCTTGAGTGAGTGAGTGTGTGAACGAGTAAGTGATTGAGTGCATAACTTAGTGAATGCATAAGTGAGTGAGTGCATGAGTGAGTGAGTGAGTGGGTGAGTGGGTGAACGGAGTGAGTGCATGAGTGAGTGCGTGAGTGAGTGACTGCGTGAGTGACTTGCGTGAGTGCATTTGTTTATTTGGGCATTGTTTAGGGGGGCTTGATGGTTGATTGATTGAGTTGAAGATTTGGGTAATCAATTATTGATTGATTGAGTTTGTGATTGTGCGAGTGAGTGAATATTATATATATATTATATATATATATTATATATATTATATATATATTAATTATATAGTATATATATTATATATATTATATATATTATATATATATATTATATTTACCATATATATCAATAATATATACACACACATATATATAATGCATCATATATTTAATATATGATATATATCCTATATATATCATATAGATACACATATGTGCATGCTTGAAAGGTGTATTCTTTGAAAACACTGCTTATCTTTGGTTTTTTAATATTATCAGTACTATTAGGATTACGATTGTCATTTATACTGCTATCAATCACATTCTTAATCTTATCACACTATCGCCGGCTTACGGATTAATCTTTGTACCGATGAGAAATTGAAAGAGCAATATAACAATGTTAATCCTATTCATACCAATAGGATTATTATTGCCACTCTTATTGTTTTTATCGTATCCTTATCTTCGCATCGTCGGCTTGGGGATTAATCTTTGTGCCCCCGAAAAGTGGCATCCGCAATAATGGATGAATAATGGTGAGGCTAGTCATATGAGACTCAACCAATAGATGCATTCTCTTATATAGATATACATAGATATATAGGTAGATATATCGACAGACATACAGACAGACAGACAGAGAGATAGATAGATAGATAGATAGATATATATAATCACACATATATACACATTTGCATATATAGACATACAGTAAAATCTCTCTAACCGAGCACCTCCACAGATCGACCACTCCTCTATACCGATTGCTTTATTTTGGTCCCAAAGGATCGCCCATATAAATATAATACCAGTGTAACAATAAGAATAACACCCTAAACCGACCACCTCCCTAAATGGACCATTTAAAGTTGGTCCCATGGTCAGTCGATTTAGAGAGGTTTTACTGTACAGAAAAACCTCTCTAATCGACCACCTCCACAGATCGACCACTCCCCTATATCGATTGTTTTATGTGCGTCTCAAACGATCGCCCATACAATACCATTGTAACAATTAAAAAATCACCCTAACCCGACCACCTCATTAAATGGACCATTTAAAGTTGGTTCCATGGTCGGTCGATTTAGGGATGTTTTACTTATATATTATATGCGTGTGTTTGTATGTGAGTGGAAGTGTCTTGTGGTAGATATCTTGTATCATGGTCAACCACATGAATCGATGCATGTCAAATGTCAAGTCCATAAACAAGAACATAAAAACTCACGTTACATTTTTTCTTAAATTGAACGTTGCATCGTAACTAGATAAAGACCATATACTTCTGACGCAGTAGTTAGTAACAGTGCTATTATTGTCAATGAGTGTTTCTCATAGATAATAGTAACAATAATAATAACTGTTTTGCTCGAATACATTGCCTGTAATGTAGCTATGGCCGCGGCCTAAAGCGGCTGTCACATCTCGCCGGATTGAGCAACGGACAGAATTGTCTAGTCCGGTGGTGTTCGGGCATGTAAAGTCTCAAAATGTATTAAAATGTGTCAAAATGTTGCGCTATCGGGTCAATGGCCGCTGCACGAATGGACATGAAATGGACATGAAACGGACATGAACGGATAGCCAATGGACGAAACGAACTCAAACCGGACAAGAACCGTAGACATCAATCCAGCAGCATCCGTTCCTAGTTTTGTGCATGTTCAAAACTTGTATGGACACAAACCGGACTTTCTTCGTTTTTTTTCTGTTTCCTCCAATCCGGTGATGTGTGACAGGGCCTTACCAGACGCGACATATAAATGAATTATAATGAACTATATATAGCACATCTATGTATATCCATACTCGGGACAATTCACTTCCAGTGCTCTTTCCAAGAGCTACTAAATGTCCACCTATACCACTAGTGACCTGACTATACCACTAAATGTCATCACCACACCACTAAATATACCCTATAGAGGGAGTGCATGTGACGTCATTACTTAGCAATCAGCGGTCAGCGGCTGCCATCTTGGATTATGAGCACCCTCCCTAGCCATGTTGTGAATGCATGCAGATGCAGTAAAACAGAGTTTTCTTGTGTTATGGGAGGTTCTGGGCAGTTTACATCCAATGTGTTTACTTACAGCACTTTAGCAACAACTTCTGAGACCAAACTGCTCAAAACAGTGACAAATAAACCAACAAATCAGTAAATAACAACAGTGTAGGCAGTTACAAGCCTTCTGTATGTCATCCAATATGGCCACCGAAAGTTGCCTCGTGACGTCATTACACCCCCCTCTATATACTTCTACCATGCATTTCTGTGTGTTCTGACCTGATGCCCTTTTTTTTCCAATATAAAGACATTATTTTCACTGAATTCTTTTAATCCTGTAATTTCTCATTAATATTGTCATGGGGGTGATGAAAATGGGAAATATTGTGCCTAGAGCGGGACTCGAACCCACATCTCTTTGCATTCCGGGCCAGTGTGCTAACCATTACACCACCTAGGCTCCCTGATATCAACACACTCCCCATGCCTACCTGTCTATGTGGTTACTTGCCTGAGAGGTCAGTGCAGACCACTACACTCGTCCCCCTGGAATTGTAAGTCTTGTAATGCTTACAATTACATACATACAGGCAATGCACTAACACATACATACACAGGGTAGGTTCAACAACCATACAGCGCAAAGCTTGTACAGGATCCTGGTCACGGCACCAGTGTCATGGGGGTGATGAAAATGGGAAATATTGTGCCTAGAGCGGGACTCGAACCCACATCTCTTTGCATTCCGGGCCAGTGTGCTAACCATTACACCACCTAGGCTCCCTGATATCAACACACCCCCCACGCCTACCTGTCTATGTGGTTACTTGCCTGAGAGGTCAGTGCAGACCACTACAATATTATGACAGGACATGAATGAGTCCTACTGAGAACGGGCCAGACAATGATGGTGACTGGCCTGTTGTGTGGGAGACGCAAGGTTTGGGGGTTGTGAGGGGTGATGAGGGCTGTGGGATTCACACAAAGGCTAGTAGTGTCTTCTAACTTGGGTGTACCCTTCAGGGTATAGGATTACGTTAAAGTGTTCAGGTAACACGCCAAGGAGCCACCCCTCACTCCCCGGACCACCTCCCCCCCCCCCCCCCCCCCCCCCCTCAGGGCCGCCTCCCGGTGTGGCGGTTTCAGCCGTGCGCCAGTTTCAGCCGCTCAAACTCAAGGCATTGTCAATGGTCGAGCAATCTTCATATAGAAAATACAGAAAAAGTGAAATATCTCTAAAACCACACCACCTATTAACAAATCGCTTGGTACGCATATAGAAAACATCTTTACCAAAATCATCATATTAAATTTCTAAGGTTATGGTTTTTGATTTCTATTAATTGAATCTTTTGCACTGCGCGTACCGTCAAACTCAAGCCATTGTCAATGGTGGTGAGCAATCTTCATACAGAAAATCCAGGAAAAGTGAAATATCTCTAAAACCACACCACCTAGAAACAAATCGCTTGGTACACATATAGAAAACATCTTTACCAAAAACATTATATTAAATTTATAAGTTTAGTGACTCACGACCATTGACAATGCCTTGAGTTTGACGGTACGCGCACGGCTGAAACTGGTGCACGGCTGAAACAGCCACACCGGCCTCCTCTCGGTAACCTCCCGGATTCCTCCCGGCCTGCTCTCGGTCTCCTCTCAGTCTCCTCTCGGTCTCCTCTCGGTCTCCTCTCGGTCTCCTGTCGGTCTCCTCTCGGTCTCCTCTCGGTCTCCTCCCCGCTTCATCTCTGTCTCCACCCGGCCTCCTCCCAGCCTCTTCCCCGCCTCCTCCCCACTTTGCCCCGCCCTGCCCCGCTTCGTCCAGCCCCACAGTGTCAGGACAATGTGACTGCGTGGGATATTCGGTCATGGTGCTGGTGGCCTGGTCTCCCAGCGGGGCAGTACTATAAAGTCACCATGGGTGTGCACTGTCACAAGTCGGTGCCTATCCTGATACATGTATGACCTTATATGTTGCTAGAACTTAAAACAACAAACAACAACATTCATCAGTCATTTGTATAGACATACATCAAGTAAGCCACCCCATCAATATTTAGGGTAGGAAATAAACATATAATCCCTTACGTGCGTTTATACTCGCATAATGCATATACATCACATATATATAGCTGAATACAAATAAAGCCGGAAAATTGCCATCTCGTCAGGAAGTTTCTCTCTCGAAGAATAATGAGGATAGTTCTAATAGCTTTGCCAATAGCCTGCTGGCAGTTTGCCCCTGCCTGTTATGCTAGGTACACACCTACCGTTTTTCCGCACCCACCTACTGTATACGATCTAAAACTGCCAAAAAATCGTGAGGTGTGCACTCCCCTAGCACACCTACCGATTGCGATTCGCGACTTTTTAGGGCTAAAACTGCTTCCTTACGATTGCGATTCGCGATTCGAAAAATGAATCGGCCCGTTTTCAGTTTTAAGCTGGTCGGGTCGGGTCGCGATTTTTAGTGCGCGAATCGTATACGGTAGGTGTGTACCTAGCATTAGTGTTACTAGTACTAGGAGTCCAGTCAGAGAGGAGCACTTTGTTGTCCTTTTCCGGCCCAGAAGCTACCCAACCCAGACAGCGAAACAGTTCAGCTGAGGTTCACGCACCCAATGACCCCCCCCCCCCCTCTAACCCCCCACCCACACACTCCTCTCCTAATTCTTAATTCTGTCTTGTTTTTTACTAATACTGAGAAGCACCTAATCAACAATGTCCTGTCTCGCTTACGTCGAGGCACAGAAGGTCGGGAGTTCGTCTCCCAGTCGAGTCAAACAAATGACTTTGAAATTGAGACTTGTCGCTGCCTAGCCTGCCGCTCGGCATTAATGGGATAGGGCAAGGACTGGTTAACTCAGTCTCAGGATGATGTGACTGAGTGGGATATTGGGTCATGGTGCGAGCGGCCTGATTTCCCAGTGGGACAGCACTATAAAGTCGCCATGAGTGTGTACTGTTACAAGTCGGTACCCGTCCTGATATGACCTCAGATGTTGCCAAGACGTAAAACTCCAACAACCAACCAAGCGTCGAGGTGCCACGTACCAAAGGTGGGTAATTAATGTCTTTAAACTGTATAGTCCGATAAAAGCAACAAATTAAAAAACCAAATACACACTTATCTACATTTGAACCTCCATATCCAACTTAGACACTGGTGCACTTATTAAGTATTTTGGTGATAAGTAGAAGGGATTAGTAAATTGATTTAAAGTTGCATAGTCCGATGGTTTTGAGTCTCTGTCGTGTTTTCTGAGATAAATATATTCAATTTATCATCATAATCTACCTTACTTTAGATTAAACTAACTGATTTAAAATGGCTAACTGGTGGTGTTCTCTGTGGCAGAGTGGTTAGAGTGTCTGACCTTTTTCTAGGTCGGACTCCTAAACTGAAGGTTGGTGGTTCGATTCCCTGTGCCCCCCCCCCCCCCCCACCTCTGCCAATTTGGATTTCCACCGCTGTGTATAATTTTCAGCGTCATTAAAGACCAGTTGCTCTCATACCATGTATATGTGTTGTCGGAGGTTAAAAATCTCTTGGGTCGGTAAAAGTGTAGGCTCGGGCTTTCTATCGACAAACTGTCTAATGGTGAAAACAAGTCTATTCAGACTTATCCATGATATGCAGTATAAAGCGTGAAGAAAAAGACAAGAACTTTTTAGATATTTGAAGTGTAACAATGTAAAATTAGTTTTAGCAACATGTTTTCACTTCAATTCAAATATCTCCAAAAGTAAGTCAATTAAAATATAAGTTGCTTCAAACTAAAGTAAGGTAGAGTATAACCATCAACCTTATATAGTTATCCCAGAAAATGACGGAAACGCAAAACCATCGGTCTGTGCAACTACCTGTAATGCCTGGTATACACCTACCATATACGATTTGCGCACTAAAACTCGTGACTCGACCCGACCCGCTTAAAACTGAAAACGGGCCGATTCATTTTTCGAATCGCGAATTGCAATCGTAATCGGCCTGTTTTAGCCCTAAAACTGAGTTTTTAGTCGCGAATCGCAATCGCTAGGTGTGCGCGGGGAGCGCACACCTAGCGATTTTTGTGCGCGAAACGGGCAGTTTTAGATCGTATACGGTAGGTGGGTGCGCACAAACGGTAGGTGTGTACTAGGCATTAGGATCTGGTTCCGTAATTTTAACAAATGTTCCTTACATGAATATTTTGTGTATGATAAAGTTGCATAGTCCGATAAAAACATCGAATTTTCACAACCAAAACACTTATCTAGACTTAATTCTGCATATTCAACTTAGATATTGGTGCACTTATTAAGCATTTGTTGCTGCATAGAAGGTCATAATAAGTCAATTTATTAGAACCTGTTACTACTGAAGTCTATGTTGCAAGAGATTTGGCATGCATGCCAAAATTAAGTTGGCATGTTTTGATCTCAAATATCTCCAAAGTTAGCCATTTAAAATAAAGGTTACTTCAAACTAATCTGAAGTAGACTATAAATGATTAGCATAATGTATTTATCTCAGAAAATGGCAAAAATTCAAAAGCATCGGACTAGGTAACTTTAATGAAAGACCACCAGCACCGTGCCCTCATATCCCACTCAGCCACGTTATTATCCTGGAAATGAGCCCCGCGTCCTTATTAAAGTGTGCGTAGTCATGGTAACGACTGGTTTAAAAGTTGCCTGGCGGGAACAGCCTGTTCTTTCTGCCCAGTCAACCTTCCCAGCCGGTTATTGTGTTCAAGAAAGTGTCCCCAGGGGGCGCCTCGACTGCTTCGGGGTACCCAGCCACCTAGCGCCACACAACGTGGTCGTCTGACGGCCAGTTACAGGGCAACGTTTGCTTGATGTTGTTTTACGTCCTAGCAACATCTAAGGTCATACCAGGATGGGTACCGACTTGAGACAGTGCGCACTCATGGTGGCTTTATAGTGTTGCCTCACTGGGAGACCTGGCTGCCAGCACCATGACCTGATATCCCACTCAGTCACATTATCCTGACACTGAACCAACCTACTTTGAAGCGGGCAACGAGGGTTCAGTGATGCGTGACGCGCCCCACAGAGGGCGCCACTAGGCTGCTGCTGCTACACAGGGATGAGCTAAAGTGGCATAGTTCAATGGTTTGGATTTTCTTTCACTTTTCTGGGGTAAATATATGAAATTGGTTGGTTTACTTTGAGGTGACTTTTATTTAGAATGGCTGACTTTTGGGATATTTGAAGTGCAAACATGTAACAGTAATTTTGGCAAGCATGCCAAAACTCTGACATCATAGGGTTCTGCAGTCACAGGTTCTATTAAATTGTCTCGTTCCCCCTTCTATGTAGCAACAAATGTTTAATAAGTGCACCAGTATCTAAGTTAGATATGCAGAATCAAATTTAGGTCAGCGCTTAGGTTTTGAAAATATTATGCTTCATCGGACTATGCAGCTTTAATAGGGCAGGCAATAGAAAAGTTGATATCAAGTACTTGCATATTAACCCAGATTAATGAACAAGATTCCATCACTGACGATTTATCATCAATATGTGAATCTCTCTTTAAGTGTTATTATAGTTGCCTTTTTGTTGTTGTTCAATATGTGTGTGACCTGAGACAGGGTGTTAAAAAAAAGATTTTCCCTGCTCGACCCCATCACACCAAACTAGTTCTCAAACCGTCCAACCCCATTCTAAAATGGGCTGTGGTCGGGGTGGAACGTGGCTCCAAGACAATTTTGGGCGTGCTCAAAGTTCTGGAGGACCATTCCATTCTAGCCCGTCCATTCCGTTTGTAAACAAACTGTAAAAAGTTGCTACTATGTCTGTTCTGTTCGCATAACAGTTTGAGCCCGTTCAGCAACATTTTCAAGAATGTATTGAGAACTAGTTTGGTGTGATGGGGGTATTAGAACACATGAGAATATGTGCATGGGATTTAAATATATATACACATATATACATATATATATATATATATATGGTAAAAACTGCTGAGCTGCTCGTAACGTTCCTCCAGTTATGAGCGGAATATGCTAATTGCTGAACCCGGATGTTGCTTCCTTCTCCCTCGGCCTCGAGTAGCCGAGGCGTTGTACCGAGGTAAAATATATATATATATATATATCTATATATATATATATATATAAGTTTATCACAAAGACATACTTTCAGAATATGTTTAGCACACAGAAACGGCTCGAATACAGCCCCTTGACAGATGGTGGTAGGGTGGGCGGGGAGGGGGGTATTCAGATGCGATGGGGGAGGGGAGGACACAGACGTAAATTTGAAGCAATTTTTCGAACAATTGCGAAGTGCACAGCCTGCAATCAGAGAGACCAGAACGACAATCAAGTGCTGCGCCATTCAGGTTAGTGTTCAAAGCCTGCACGGGATGAGGGACCGGCCTGAAGCAGGCGGAGAAAGGGCGAGGGGTGTATGATGGGGGAGGGGTGGGGGTGGGGGGTGGAGGGGGGAGGAGGGGCGTGGGCACGGGGACCAGGCCACTGACTTTCGAGCGACAGCGAAGATTACTAATATTAAAGGTACAATTCCATCGATGCATAGTGTGGTTGGTTGTTTGCTTGCTTCTTGGAGTTTTACGTCCTGGCAACATCTAAGGTCATATCAGGACGGGTACCGATTTGTGACAGTGCGCGCTCATGGCGATTTTATAGCGCTGCCCCACTGGGAGACCAGGCTGCCAGCACCATGACCCGATATCCCACTCAGTCACATTATCCTGACACTGAGCCAAACAGTATTTGCCCTATCCTAATATTGCTGAGCACCTGGTTAGGAAGCGACAAGTATCATCTTTAAGTCAGTGGTTTGACTCGACCAGAGTTCGAACACATGGGTTCGAATCCCACGATTTAGTACCAGACATGTGATATGAGATATGCGACATGTGATATGAATGTTAAGTCATTTGACATACACCAGGAGTCATGCGATATGCGACGGGAGTCATGTGACATGTGATGGGAGTCATGTGACATGAAATGGGAGTAATGCAACATGTGATAGAAGTCAGGTAACATGCAATGGAAGTCATGCGACATGAGTCATGTACAATGTAATGGGAGTCATGTAGCATGTGACAGGAGTCATCTAACATGTAATGGGAGTCATGTGACATGCAATATGAGTCATGTAACACACAATGGGAGTCATGCGACATCGACTGGCATTATGTTACATGTGACATGAGTCATGTGAAATGCATCATGCGACATGCAGTTTCCGTCTTACAGCATGCGATGTCAATCTTGTCTCCGTCTAATTAACAGCAATGGTGCATTTCACTTGGCTTTTTGGGGGGTAAATATGTTTATTCTGCTGAATAAATATTTTGTCAGCGCCGAAGCACTGGTCTTCCAGCCATTTTTCAATTCAGAGTTATTTACACAAAAGGTATATACAATCTACTCTGTCAAGAATGGCCTGTGTCAATAACGAATCTCTGTCAATAACGGCAAAAAGTGCTGGTCCCGTCATGGCACCCCTTTAATTTAATAGCATTGCCTCTGTGTCTAATGGACAATTGTCTTATGCGGACAACGAGCCATTTGTTCACCTATTTGATCAATATTCTCTGTCAATAACAACATACCATACAGTTATAATATAGTAGAAATGACTAATTGTACAAATGACCAATTGTAGAAATGACAAACTGTAGAAATGACAAATTGTGGAAGTGATGAATAGTAGAAATGACTAATTGTACAAATGACAAATTGTAGAAATGACTTTGTAAGGATCATCCTAGTCAGTCAAGTATAAAAGAAAAACATTGGTTTCAACCGATTCCATCAGTCAGTCTCTGCCTATAACGGATCTCTCTCTATAATAGCATGGCATCTTGCTCCAGTCCCATGGGTGTCCATTATAGACAGAGTAGACTGTAGATCTGTTTAACTTCTGTGTTCGCAAGCATTCTGCCTGCCTGCACTCTGAGTAGCGCCAAAATTAGTCCATTATCATAAATGTTCTGAATTAAAGTAGAGGAGGTTATACCTTCCAAGCCTGAGATATTTAACTCAAACATATGAGACTATCTCAAAAGGTCCTATAAGCAATATGGGACAAAACTTTGTCCATTGTAACGATCAACATACTATCTGCTTATGCATTTGCTCAGGATAAACTGTTTTGTTTTTTACATGGTGCTTCATAATCCCAATAGAATACATATTGATTTGAAGCAAACGTCCTTTTGTTTTCAGTGTAACCGTTTATGTGCTGTTTTGTGTCAATCGTTACAATGGACAAAAAAAAAGAGTTATCACCTTTTGAGACAGGCTCATGTGTGTGTGTGGCAGGGGGGGGGGGATTAATGCAACAGATTATGCGTCAGTGAATCAGTGTGTGCATCAGAGTGTGTCAGTATATATACGCAGTGTACATCAGTGAGTGTGTTAGTGTGCATCAGTGTGTGTGTCAGTGTGTTTCAGTGAGTGTATCCGTGAGTGTGTCAGTGTGTGTCTGTATCAGTGAGTGTGTTAGTGTGTATCAGTGTGTGTGGTAGTGTGTATCAGTGAGTGTGTTAGTGTGTATCAGTGAGTGTGTATCAGTGAGTGTGTTAGTGTGTATCAGTGAGTGTGTTAGTGTGTAATAGTCAGTGTGTTAGTGTGTATCAGTGAGTGTGTTAGTGTGTATCAGTGAGTGTGTTAGTGTGTATCAGTGAGTGTGTTAGTGTGTATCAGTGACTGTGTTAGTGTGTAATAGTCAGTGTGTTAGTATGTGTGTCAGTGAGTGTGTTAGTGTGTATCAGTGAGTGTGTTAGTGTGTATCAGTGAGTGTGTTAGTGTGTATCAGTGAGTGTGTATCAGTGAGTGTGTTCGTGCGTATCAGTGAGTGTGTTAGTGTGTATCACTGAGTGTCTTAGTGTGTATCAGTGAGTGTGTTAGTGTGTATCAGTGAGTGTGTCATTAAGTGTGTCACTGTGTCAGTGTGTGTCAGTGTATCTGTATCAGTGAATGTGTTACTGTTTGTGTGCATCAGTGAGTGTGTTAGTGTGTATCAGTGACTGTATTAGTGTGTAATAGTCAGTGTGTTAGTATGTATCAGTGAGTGTGTTAGTGTGCATCAGTGAGTGTGTTAGTGTGTATCAGTGAGTGTGTTAGTGTGTATCAGTGACTGTGTTAGTGTGTAATAGTCAGTGTGTTAGTATGTGTGTCAGTGAGTGTGTTAGTGTGTATCAGTGAGTGTGTTAGTGTGTATCAGTGAGTGTGTTAGTGTGTATCAGTGACTGTGTTAGTGTGTAATAGTCAGTGTGTCACTATGCGTGTCAGTGTGTGTGTCAGTGTGTGTCAGTGAGTGTGTTAGTGTGTATCAGTGACTGTGTTAGTGTGTAATAGTCAGTGTGTTAGTATGTGTGTCAGTGAGTGTGTTAGTGGGTATCAGTGAGTATGTTAGTGTGTATCAGTGACTGTGTTAGTGTGTAATAGTCAGTGTGTTAGTATGTGTGTCAGTGAGTGTGTTAGTGTGTATCAGTGAGTGTGTTAGTGTGTATCAGTGAGTGTGTTAGTGTGTATCAGTGAGTGTGTTAGTGTGTATCAGTGAGTGTGTTAGTGTGTATCAGTGAGTATGTTAGTGTGTATCAGTGAGTGTGTTAGTGTGTAATAGTCTGTGTGTCAGTATGTGTGTCAGTGTGTGTGTCAGTGTGTGTCAGTGAGTGTGTTAGTGTGTATCAGTGAGTGTGTTAGTGTGTATCAGTGACTGTGTTAGTGTGTAATCGTCAGTGTGTTAGTATGTGTGTCAGTGAGTGTGTTAGTGGGTATCAGTGAGTGTGTTAGTGTGTATCAGTGACTGTGTTAGTGTGTAATAGTCAGTGTGTTAGCATGTGTGTCAGTGAGTGTGTTAGTGTGTATCAGTGAGTGTGTTAGTGTGTATCAGTGACTGTGTTAGTGTGTAATAGTCAGTGTGTCACTATGCGTGTCAGTGTGTGTGTCAGTGTGTGTCAGTGAGTGTGTATCAGTGAGTGTGTTAGTGTGTATCAGTGAGTGTGTTAGCGTGTAATAGTCAGTGTGTTAGTATGTGTGTCAGTGTGTGTGTCAGCGTGTGTCAGTGAGTGTGTTAGTGTGTATCAGTGAGTGTGTTAGTGTGTAATAGTCAGTGTGTCACTATGCGTGTCAGTGTGTGTGTCAGGGTGTGTCAGTGAGTGTGTTAGTGTGTATCAGTGAGTGTGTTAGTGTGTATCAGTGACTGTGTTAGTGTGTAATAGTCAGTGTGTTAGTATGTGTGTCAGTGAGTGTGTCAGTGTGTGTCAGTGAGTGTGTTAGTGTGTATCAGTGAGTGTGTTAGTGTGTAATAGTCAGTGTGTCACTATGCGTGTCAGTGTGTGTGTCAGTGTGTGTCAGTGAGTGTGTTAGTGTGTATCAGTGAGTGTGTTAGTGTGTATCAGTGACTGTGTTAGTGTGTAATAGTCAGTGTGTTAGTATGTGTGTCAGTGTGTGTCAGTGTGTGTCAGTGAGTGTGTTAGTGTGTAATAGTCAGTGTGTCACTATGCGTGTCAGTGAGTGTGTCAGTGTGTATCAGTGACTGTGTTAGTGTGTAATAGTCAGTGTGTCACTATGTGTGTCAGTGAGTGTGTCAGTGTGTATCAGTGAGTGTGTTAGTGTGTATCAGTGACTGTGTTAGTGTGTAATAGTCAGTGTGTCACTATGTGTGTCAGTGAGTCTGTCAGTGTGTGTAAGGCATTGGCATGGGGTTACTTACGGGTGAAAAGTTGAGAATACGCTGCCAACATCTGCGCCTTAAACACCTTAATGCCTGCCTGCAGACAAGTCTCCTGCATACGCCCCCTTCCTTAAATTACCCACAATCCTGCATGATTGCTCGGGTCTATGATTACGACAATTGAGGACGCCACAAGGGGTGATTTTACTGAACACAGTTCATCACTGCCACTGAGTGGTTATGTTCTGTGGCTTGCTGTTCAGACCCCATTTCGTCCACTCTCTTCTGTCTGCTCTCAGCTGCCGGCTTCCTCTGGTTTTAATCTCAGAAAATATTGCACGGGGAGGCCCGTTTAGCTTTTCACCGTGAGGCAGCACTATAAAGTCACCATGAGTGCGCACTGTCACAAGTCGGTACCCGTCCTGATATGATGTTGCTGGGACATAATATATGATATGGTATGACATAAAATATGATGTGGTATGACATAAAATATGATATGATATGACATAAAATATGATATAATATCAAATATGATATAATATGACATAAAATATGATATGGTATGACATAAAATATGATATGATATGACATAAAATATGATATGATATAACATAAAATATGATATGATATCAAATATGATATGATATGTCATAAAATATGATATGACATAAAATATAATATGATATGACATCAAATATGATATGATATGACATCAAATATGATATGATATGACATAAAATACGATATACTATGACATAAAATATAATATGATATGACATAAAATATTATATGATATGACATCAAATATGATATGATATGACACCAAATATGATATCATGACATCAAATATGATATGATATGACATCAAATATGATGATATGACATCAAATATGATATATATGACATAAAATATGATATGATATAAAATAAAATATGATATGATATGACATAAAATATGATATGATATGACATCAAATATGATATAATATGACGTAAAATATGATATGATGTCGCTGAGGTATGAAACTCCAACAACCAGCCACCTAAGTCTATAGCTAATATTTACAATTGTTGAGTATTAGACTAGACTAGTTCGGTTAGAACTGGACAAGTAGTACCGACAAAATGGCACTAGTACCATCAGCAGTGAACGACAGAGGTACAAAAAAACGGTCCCGTTCAGAGTAGGTGGTGTAATTAAAGTTGTATAGATAAAAGCATCAAATTTTCAAAAGCAAGATAGTTATCTAGATTTGAATGTACATATCCAACTTAGATACTGGTGTATTTGTAAAGCATTTGGTGCTACATAAAAGGTCATACTAAGTCAATTTTAAAAGAACATGCTACTGCTGAAGCCAATGGGGGTCAAAGTTTTGACAAGCATGCCAAAATTAATTTAGCATGTTTACATTTCAAATATTTCCTACGTTAGCCATTCTCAGGGATGAAAGTCATCTCGGGGAAAAAAAGCGGAAATGCAAACATTCTCCCATAGGTTTAGCATTGTCAGGGAATCGCGGAACATTTTCGGAAGTGGGGTTTATATATATATATTGGTATACGCTGATAGTGCTGCACCATTTGAAGCATGTATTAGTAGTATACACTGATAGTGCTGTGCCGTTTGGAGCATTTATTAATAGTATACGCTGATAGTGCTGCGGCATCTGCACCACATAGTAGTATACGCTGATGGTGCTGCGGGATTCAAAAATCCCGGAAATCCGCGGAATCGCGGAGATCTTTCATCCCTGGATTCTAAAGTTACTTCAAACTAAAGTATTTATCTATTTTTTTAAATGACATAAACTCAAAACCATCGGACTCTGCAACTTTAAAGTCGCCCAGGATATCTGACCCAGAGACAAATAAATACAGTATCAAAAGCTCTCCAAGCAGACCCTTGCTTAGTTTTTCAGTTCACGCACACCAAACATGTTGGGGAGAGTCATGAGGTTTGTAATGTATAAATGACATCATGGGTGGGATTCCCTCATCACATGACCTAGAAGGCTTCCCCACACACAGGGGAATCCAAGAGAACCGACAAGATGGCAGCCACAGAAAGGTCTCCATCAACTTTTAAAGTCTATTAATCTACATGATTTAATCCATTATTCACCACAATAGTAGCTGTTATGATAAATAAACATTTGAATTATATATTTAGCATTTTAGATCGCAAATTCTAACATTTTTCTCTATATGGTTGTCCAGCAGCCCTGTCAGTGTCAGTGCTGGTGGACTAACTACAACACAGCGCCAGCCAGTGGGTCCACAACTGGTTCCTCAAAGGATGTGGTATGTGCTCTCCTGTCTGTAGGAAAGTGCATAGAAAAGACCCTTTGCTGCTTATCAGAAAGAGTATCATATGTGGCGGCAGCGGGCTTCCTCCAAAGAAATATGTCAGAATGACCATATGTTTGATGTCCATCTCATCTAAATCGTAATCTAGATATGGAAGTTAGATACCTGTGGACTTATTAAGCATGAGTTGCTGCATAGAAGAGCATACTAAATCAGTTTAATAGAATCTGATACTGCTGAAGCCTATGGTGTCAGCATTGTGGCAAGCTTGCCAGAATTATTTTTGCATTTTTGCACTTCAAATATTTCAAAAGTTAGTCATCTAAAATAAAAGTTACTTCAAACTAAAGTCAGGTAGATTATAACAATCATCCTGCTATAGTTATCTCAAAAAGTGACAGAAACCCAAAAATATGGGACTATGTAACATTAAAAACAGTACAATGCGCAGTCAACTTGATACAGTACGACGCCGTTAAACCAAGCTCGGTTAAACCAGACGATCGCTGAATCCAAACATTTGTTTGGCAGCCCGGCAAAATAATACCATTTATTATATAAAAAAAAGTTGGTTAAACCAAAGTCGGTTAATCCAAAGTATCGATCGGTTAATCCAAACAAAATTGTCGGGCCCCAGGCCACTTCCGATACAGTTGAACCAAACTTTCATGTGGGTTTAAGGTCATCTGAGACTTTTTTTATATGATAAATGGTAGTATTTTGCCGAAAAAGTTTGGATTAACCGATTGTTTGGTTTTAACTGAGCTTGGTTTAACGGGGTTATATTGTATATAAATATTAATCAAAGTGTCTACATACATTGTATATTACATTCATAATGCACCCACGTTTTTGCCAAAGCCAAGTCAAAGTCGAAGCCAAAGCTCGGTTAAACCAATGATCGGTTTTAATCCAAACAAATTTCTAGGGTCCCTTCAAGTTTGGTTTAACGGGGTCATACTGTACACAGCGGGGAGCTGACATGACACTTGACTTCACTTGACAGTCCATGCCTTCATTATGTGGGAGGTGTGCTGAACTGGCTCCCTTTGTCCGAATACATGCAGAGTGTCAGTTCCCATTGAATGCGCAGAGATTCTTTATCACAGTGTGAACCAATGAACACTTCATCGATGTAACGACCGAATGGCGGTCGCCGAATCGGTGGAGAGCGGACCTCGCATGCGGAAAGATCGGGAGTTGGGTTCCCAGTCGAGTCAAACCAATGACTTATAAAATTGATGTTTGTCACTTCCTAGCTTGATGTTCGGCATTAATAAGATAGGCCAAGGACTGGTTAGCTCTGTGTCGGGATAATGTGACTGAGTGGGATATTGGGTTATGGTGCTGGTAGCCTGATTTCCCAGTGGGGAAGCACTATACAGTCACCATGAGTGTGCACTGTCACTAGTCAGTACCCATCCTGATATGACCTTAGATGTTGCCAGGATGTGAAACTCCAACAACCAACCAATCATCGATGTCACGACGTGTCATTTGTATCGATGCATCTTTTACTTTATTGAAGTCTTATGTCATGGCAACATTTTTTGTTTGTTTGTTGGGGTTTTTAGGACCTAACAACATTATGGTCATACAATGGCGACTTCACAGTGCTGGGCCACTGGGATATCAAACCGCCTGCATCATGACCCGATATCCCACTCAATCACATTACAGTATAACCCCGTTAAACCAAGCTCGGTTAAACCAAACGATCGGTTAATCCAAACTTTTTTCGGTTTGACTCGACTGGGAACAGAACTCCCAATATCCCGCACATGAGGCTCGCACTCTACCGATTCGGCCACCAAAGAAAGTTTGTTTTATTTAACGAAGCCTCTAGAGCACATTGAATTTTATCATCGGCTATTGGACATCAAACATATGGTCACTCTGACATATTTCTTTGGGGGGAAACGCGCTGCCGTCACATAGGCTACTCTTTCCGATAAGCAGCAAGGGGTCTTTTATGTGCACTTTCCCACAGACAGGACAGCACATACCACAGCCTTTGATGAACCAGTTGTGGATCACCAGTTACCGATTGGATCAACGTGCCCGCTACACCATCATCATGCTGTCGGTCGCGATGAGACAAAGACTGCTTTCATTACTTGACTGCCACTCTCCATTTAGCTCTTTGCTGTGAGAGTTGCGTCCATGAGTCGGTCTTAATGTCTCTCAGCTTCAGGTTTCTCTTGATGGTATGTGGTTGTACATTTCATGAAAGCTGCCTGCAAAAGTGTTGAAGTGCTGCTGGCTTTTGCAAGTTACCAGCGGCACTCTCTCGGGGAGCAAGTAGAGGTTTCACACCGGCAAGAACATGTCAAGACAGGCGCAAAACTATTTGTCCCTGCAGAGGCTGGTCGGGAGATGTTGGGGGTTCCATACATCAACCGCTACACCAACTAAGAACGAAATAGCCACCACATATGACCACTATGCACACTCGTCACTTCTGCTGTCTCGATCTCGATGGTTATTAATAATCGAGTCCTTCCTGTCTGCGTGCATTAGGCCTACTCCTGCCCCGCTATCAGACATATATCATTCTAGATAAAAAAAACGGACCAGCCAACCATCTGGAGATATAAGCAAGGTACTCACAGTGCATGGGCTTATTGACAATAGCAATATAGCTGTTGGTTATCTAGACTATCACTGATAGATTGCAGTTGTCGGGCCTTTCATTATTAGTATTACACCACCATATCATATCACCAGACGGGATGGCCAAATGACTTGAGCGTCCATCTCCCGTTTTGGTAGATCATGGGATTCGAACCCAGGGCTTCGAACCCTGGTCGAGTCAAACCAATGACTTCAAAATATATACTTCTCACTTCCTAGCGAGGCACTCAGCATTAATAGGATAGGGCAATGACTGGTTGGCTAAGTGTCGGGATAATGTGACTGAGTGGGATATCAAGTCATGGTGCTGGCGGCCTGCTCTCCCAAGTATCTCTACTTGTTCATGTTTGTTCCCAGCAACGACCAAATCGCTCTCCCAAGATTTGTGGAGTCAGAATAATGTGACTGAGTGGGTTATTGTGCCAAGAAATCAGAGGCACCAATCAATTAATCAATAGCCTGAGGCACCAATCAATCAGTAGTCACTATCCCATTGGATCAGCACTATAGACTCACATGATGCTAGGAGGGAAGACCTCAATTAATCACTCACATAATATCTAGACTACTCCCAGGTTGCATAAAAGTAGCATAGTCCGTTGGTTTTGAGTTTTTGCTATTTTCTTCGATAAATACATTAGATTGTTGTTATGATCCCCCTTTACTTGTGAATCCATTTTAATAGAACCTGTTAGTGCTTAAGCTTATGATTTCCAGCATTTTGATGTCCACACCAAAATTAATTTGGCATGTTTCCCTTCAAATCTCTCCTAAATTAAGCCCTTGAATTAAAGGTTACCTCAAACCAAAGGAAGATTATTAGGATAGGGCAATGACTGGTTGGCTCAGTGATAGGATAATGTGACTGAGTGGGATATCAGGTCATGGTGCTGGCGGCCTGGTCTTCCAGTGGGGCAGCACTATAAAGTCGCCATGAGTGCGCACTGTCACAAGTCGGTACCCGTCCTGATATGACCTTAGATGTTGCTAGGACGTAAAAGAACAACAAACAAACAAAGGAAGATTATAATGATCATATTACAGTACAACACCGTTAAACCAAGTTGGTTAAACCAAACGATCGGTTAATCCAAACTTTTTTCGGCAGCACGGCAAAATACTACCATTTATCATATACAAAATGTCAGTTAAACAAAAGTCGGTTAATACAAATTATTGGTTAATCCAAACAAAATTGTCAGCCATCAGGCCACTTCCGGTATGGTTAAACCAAACTTTCATTTGGTTATAAGGTCATCTGAGTGTATTGTATATGATGAATGGTAGTGTTTTGCTGGGCCGCCGAAAAAAGTTTGGATTAACCAATCGCTTGCTTTAATGGAGCTTTATTTAATGGGGTTATACTGTATATACATAAAAAAACAATAATCAAAGTGGCCACATACATTGTATATTACATTCATAATGCACCCATGTTTTTGCCAAAACCAAGTCAAAGTCGAAGCCAAAGTTTGACTAAACCAATGATCGGTTAATCCAAACAAATTTCTAGGGTACCTTCAAGTTTGGTTTAACAGGGTTATACTGAATAATGATTAACCTAATAATATTTATTTCAAAGAAAATATGACAGAAACTTAAAGCCATCAGAACAACTTTAATCAATGATAGTTTCGTGGGATGATGCAAATGGGAAATATTATGCCTAGAGCTGGAATCTAACCCACATCTCTTGCATTCTGGGCCAGTGTGCTAACCATTACACCACCTAGGCTCCCTGATGTCAGCACACTACCCACGCCTACCTGCCTGTGCAGCTCCTTGCCTGAGGTCAGTGCAGACCACTAGACTAGTAACAACAACACTAACAAAACCACTTATCTAAAAATAAATGTTCCACATGAGATCAGTAACTGGTTAGCTCAGTACAGCATGTGACTGAGTCGGATATCGAGTCATGGTGCCGCAGGCCTGGTCCCCCAGTGGGGCAGCACTATAAAGTATAAAACCGCCATGTGTGCGCATTGTCGCAAGTCGGCGTCCCATGTCCTGACGATGGTAGATGTTGCTAGGATTTGTTCGTGAAGATTTATACGGCCTATCATGGATAAGTCTGAATAGACTTGTTTTCACCATTAGACAGTTTGTCGATAGAAAGCCCGAGCCTACACTTTTACTGACCCAAGGGATTTTTAACCTCCCACACCACATAGACATGGTATGAGAGCAACTGGCCTTTGATGACGCTGTAAGTTATACACAGCGGATGTGAAACCCCAACAAACCAACATGGTACAGTACAACCCCGTTAAACCAAGCTCGGTTAAACCAATGATCGGTTAATAAAAAGAAATATCTACGGTCCCTTCAAGTTTGGTTTAACGGGGTTATACTGTACCACCAGTTAGTATTATAGTAAGCCATCCCTGATGCCTCGCAGAAAGACACCCCCCAATTAAACCAATGATCGGTTAATAAAAAGAAATATCTACGGTCCCTTCAAGTTTGGTTTAACGGGGTTATACTGTACCACCAGTTAGTATTATAGTAAGCCATCCCTGATGCCTCGCAGAAAGACACCCCCCAATTAAACCAATGATCGGTTAATAAAAAGAAATATCTACGGTCCCTTCAAGTTTGGTTTAACGGGGTTATACTGTACCACCAGTTAGTATTATAGTAAGCCATCCCTGATGCCTCGCAGAAAGACACCCCCCAATCCCCCCCTCCCCCCCCCCCCCCACCCAACCCTAGCACCTCCCCGTGCCAACCCCTATCCCCCTTATCAGATACCGGCTGATTTAGCGCACACACTCACACAGATACCCTTCCCTTTGGCGATGGTTAACGGGTAAAGTGTCGCGTGTACACAAGCGTACAAAGGAATTCAGGTTAGTTGGCGCCTTGGGAGTATCAGATAAGGATCGATCGTCATCGTCATATAAGGTTCACAAGTCTATTATCCCCTCGGACCCCTCACCGCCACCCCACCCCACCCCACCCCCTCCCGACCCCGCCCCTTGACAGACCAACGTGCACAGTCCATAAATCCCGGCACAGACTCTCGTTTTAGATCCAGCCGCAGTTCTTTGTCCTAACTACTGGCCGCAGTGGCCGAATCGGTAGAACGCACGTCTCCCGGGTGGTGTGGAAGATCGGGAGTTCAATTCCCGGTCGAGTCAAACCAATGACATCATGAAAACATCAAATTTGCAACACCAAAAGGATTATCAATATTTGATTGTGCATATCTACATTAGATCCTGGTGCACTTATTAAACATTTGTCGCCACATAGAAGGGACTACTGAGGCAATTTAATAGAATCTGTTACCGCAGAAGCCTATGGTGTCTAGAGTATTGGCATGCTTGCCAAGATTAATCTTACATGTTGGCACTTCAAATATCTCAAATAAAAGTTCCTTCAACCTAAAGGCACATTTATATTATACCTAATATATTTATATCAGAAAATGACAGAAACTCAAACCCACCAGACTATGCAACTTTAATACTAATAATAGGATATGGCAAGGACTGGTTAGCTCCGTGTCAGGATAACGTGACTGAGTGGGATATCAGCTCATAGTGTTGGTGGCCTGATTTCCCAGTCGGGGCAGCACTATAAAGTCGCCATGAGTGTGCACTGTTACAAGTTCGTTTCCGTCCTAACATGAACTTAGATGTTGACAGGACGTAAACTCCAACAACCAACCTTTATCCAAACGCGGCGGCCGGGGCGGGCGGGGCGGGCGGGGAGGGAGGGAGCACGCCCCGGCAACCGTTTCCTGTGCGGGCGCCTCAGCGGGTTTTTTGTTTTTGGCGTGTTTTTTTCCCAAATATAATTGGCTTATCTTCAGAATAAGACATTTGTGAGCGCACTGACACTAGTCTTCCTTTATATCGATGCTGGCACTTGCTGATACAGATCACTTTACCGATGAATATAGTAGACTCGGCAATGAGAATGTGAGTAGAGCATGATGGAGACTTGTTGACTTTTTTGTTTTGTTTTTGTTGGTACATTAGTTGAATAAAGTTGCATAGTCCAATGGTTTTGACGTTCTGCCATTTTTATGAGATAGATATATTAAATTGATTATTATAATCTACATTATTTTCTTTTGAAGTAACTTTTACTTTAAATGGCTTGAGATATTTGAAGCGCAAATATGTCAAGCATGCCAAAACTCTGACACCCTAGACTTCAGCAGTAACTAACAGGTTAAATATTAAATTGACTCAGTTTTCCCTTCTATGTGGCAACAAATGCTTAATAAGTGCACCAGTATCTCCCACAGTTAGAAGCTAGCTAACCACTTCACAATTGCAGTGTCTATCGAGCTGGGCGGAGATAAATTGTTGCTGTTATTTGACAAGGATCTGACCATTTCATTTGTGTAAATGTCAATTTAGACAATGTATGTGAATGTGATTAACAAGACTGACAGAAGAAATGGCACTAGCTTCTCACTAAGTATGAATATGGCCCTCGCTACTGACCGGATGTTAAACAAGCAGCAATCAAGCAATCATCAATCAATGATATGAACGAATACAAATGCTACAGATGTATTTGTTGAACGATGGAAGGCTGAATGGTGGTCTCCATTCATATATATAGTGGCAATATCTAAGTGGTAGAGATAGACTATGAGCACAAGAAGGGACTCTTCAGTTATTATTAATGCTACTTCAAATATATATACATATATATATATATATATGTATATATATATATATATTATATATAAGTGAGCAAAGTCCAAGATGTGTACCATATTATGAGTGTACTTAAAATCATATTCAACACGGCATTTTCTTCTTTACTCTGTTCTTTCACCCTTCTTATTTATATTTATATATATACAGATGAACCTCGATCCAACAGACTGGACTAATAGGGGGGAGCAGTTGTCCGTTAAAGCCGTTTGTCCGTTGCAGCGACAAAATTTTCCCGGGGCTCTACCCCATGCACATTCACCTTTACCGATCGCTGTTGCTTGTTCCTTGTATGTATATATAAATATAGATATATATATATATATATATAGGTTGTATATATATACATGAATGACCCTTTACTAAGATTTTCTAAGCTTGTCCTTAGCCTTACGGATATCACTCGGGAGTTTTAAACGTTCGGACCAGATATTCACTCTAGCGGATTGTGTCCATTGGATCCGGAATCCGTTGCATCGGTGTCCGTTGGATCGAGGTTCATCTGTATTTGTTTTATTTTTTGGGAATAAAAATGGCCATTTAATATATATACACATATATATATATGTGCATGTATATATGATGGGACAATAGATTTCAGTATTGCCTTTTATGAATGGATACAATGCGGACATTTTTTGGGGTACATTAGTTATTTAAGCAGGGGAAATTTCAGTCGCAGACGACTGGTGTTCCTCATTCCACTGCTCCTTGCCCTGTCCTAATAATGCCGAGCGTCTGGCTAGGAATCGACAAGTATTAATTTTTAAGTTATTGGTTTGACTCGACCAGGATTAGAACCCACGATCTACCAACACGGAAGACGGACGCTCTAACTCATTCGGCCATCCATTCGGGAACCTTTTTTATTTAGACGCCAGTCACACCGTCCTTGCGACCTCTTACGACCAAAAAACAACTCATCAGTCGACAATCTGTCTGCGACCAGTAAAACAAGAAAGAAGCGCTGGGGGGTGGGGGGGGGGGGGGGATCAAAAATGGTAGCCGACTGATCAGCGAATACTGGTTGTCGATCAGTTGGCAAGTGGTCGGGGACTGAGTTGCAACTGCTAAGGTGCAGTTAGAGCGATGGGCTTGAAGGAAAGTCACTAAATAAATGTTATATTGCCCTAATATGGAGTCTGAGCAAAGATTCTACTTATAGGCCCTACAGTAAGTATCGTAGAATCTTTGGTCTGAGTCAATGGAACATTGGAGTGTCTATCGAGCTGGGCGAGGTCTCGGTAAATACTCATCTAGAAGCCTTCAAGCCTCAAGCTTCCTATCGGATAATAACTGCTTAATATTGCACTGATTTACCTTAGTACAACAATAGGGTGCTATTCGACCTATTTCTCTTTGTTTCTTTTTTATTGTTGACCACGTGAATGGTGGGTAGTATTGAGGGTAATACTCTTTATTATTATCTTATCTGAACATATGCATGTCTATGATATATATGGACGTCAGTATTAAATAGATAAAGAAATATAGAAATTTGGAGAAAAAGAAGATTACTTACTTATTTTTAAAGATATCCCATGGCTAAATTTATGTAACAATGAGTGGGTCCAACTTCACAACAAAAATGAATGTCATTATAAAACATAACCGTGTATTAGCCAAATTTGTGCATTTAAATAACAAAATCAATAAATGCCATTATAATATAAATAAATTCATATTGGCCTAATTTGTGCATTTAGACAACAACAATAAATATCACTATATAATAAACCTTCATTGGTATAATACGTGTATTTAAACAATAAAAACTACCAATGTCATTATAAAATAAACCGGTATGGGTTAATTTGTGCATTTAAGCAACAACAATAAATAAATGCCATCACAAAATAAATCTGGATTGGCATAATTTGTGTATTTAGATATTAAAAAGTCAACAAATGCCATGCTGTATTATAAAATAAATACACTGTATTATAAAATAAACCCCTATTTCACACTAAGATGACCTTCTTAAAGTAACTCCACCTACCAGGTATGTGACGCCATCCTCAATGCAAGTTCCTGAAATACAAGAAACTTCTTGAGTAACTCAATATTTAGCAAGGTGCCACCCTAAGAGAAATATATATATATATATATATATATATATATATATATATATATATATATATATGTAGATAAATGTTCCAAACCTGGAGCGTTACGCGCCTGATTTGATCAATCTTTACCACACATGTATGTATAATTCATTAATTGGCCCTATGGTTGCTGGCGTCCCGGGAAAGCTCAGCTTCGGCACGCTTACACCTTTTACAAGTATAATTTTTGTTTACAGTTGCATAGTCTGATGGTTTTGAGTTTCTCTCATTTTCTGAGATAAACATATTAGGTTGTTCATTATAATCTACCTTACTTTAGTTTGAAGTAACTTTTATTTTAAATCGCTAACTTTTAAGATATTTGAAATGGAAACATGCTAAATTAGTTTTGGCAAGCTTGCCAAAACTCTAACACCATAGGCTTCTCCAGTAACAGGTTCTATTAATTGGCCCAGTATCCCCTTAGATGTGATGACAAATGTTTAATAAGTGCACCAGCATCTAAGTTAGATATGTAGAATCGAATCTAGATAATTATTTTGGTTTTGAAAATTTTATGTTTTAATCGGACTATGCAGCTTTAATTTAATGTGGCACCCCCTGGCACATGGCGCCCTGGGTGACTTCCCAAGTTGCCGGTACCTTCAGCCGACCCTGTGCATACATACGTATTACTTATACAGGGGAGAGCCTTAATCAAAGGAATGGCACTAGTGCCGTATTAAGGTTGGTTGGTTGTTAGAGTTTTACATCCTGGCAACATCTAAGGGCATATCAGGACGGGTACTGACTTGTGACAGTGCATACTCATGGAGACTTTATAGTGCTGTTCCACTGGGAGGCTAGGCTAGGGCACCATGACCCGGTTTCCTACTCAGTCACATTATCCTGACACTGAGCTAACCAGTCTTTCTCCTATCCTAATAATGCTGAGCACCTGGCTAGGTAGTGACAAGTATCAATTTTGTAAGTCATTAGTTTGACTCGGCTGGGAATCGAACTCCCGACCTTCCGGACGGGAAGCCAATGCTCTACTGATTAGGCCACTGCGTCCAGTCGATACAGCTACCAAATCAATAATGGATAAGTATAAATTATAAACACCCCTAAAAGAAATATGCTTCACAACTTCGATGGTGGGTCTGTTAAATTTATATACTAATAATATATATACGATCTATACCATATTCATACAGCAATATATATTTACATTTAAAGTATACACTGTAAATATGTACAACATAGTATATACAATATATATTATACAGTATCTACTATCTATTAGTATACGTTGTACAGTATCTACTATCCATGAGTATAGTTATATAAATAATACTATCTATAAGTATATATACTATATATAATATATATGATATACATAATATCAACCACAATCTACTATATACCATTCATGCAATATATACTACATATAGCATTTAGATTATATACACGATTTATACTTTTCTTTCTTAATGATATTATCAACACAAACCTACCGAAAACGGCTGGTGGCATCAGCATCACCAGCACTGCCACAAACTGGAGGCGACAATAGATGTGCAGTCCCCGACCTCCTGAGCCTCTCCGCTTCTCTTGTAATCCAGACATGGTGCTTACGTTGTCGCTTCCCTCCTCCTGTACTTGAGACATGCTGCCCCCATTGTCACTTCTCTCCTCCTGTACCTGAGACATGGTGCTTACATTGTCGCTTATCTCCTCCTGTACCCATGACATACTGCCTACATTGTCACTTCTCTCCTCCTGTACCTGAGACATGGCGCTTACATCATCACTTCTCTCCTTCTGTACCTGAGACATGCTGCCCACTTTGTCGCTTCTCTCCTCCTGTACCTGAGACATGCTGCCCACTTTGTCACTTCTCTCCTCCTGTACCTGAGACATGCTGCCCACTTTGTCGCTTCTCTCCTCCTGTACCTGAGACATGCTGCCCACTTTGTCGCTTCTCTCCTCCTGTACCTGAGACTTACTGCCCACATTGTCACTTCTCTCCTCCTGTACCTGAGACATGGTGCTTACATCATCACTTCTCTCCTCCTGCACCCATGACATACTGCCCACATTGTCGCCTCTCTCCTCCTGTACCTGAGACATGGTGCTTACATCGTCACTTCTCTCCTCCTGTACCTGAGACATGGTGCTTACATCATCTTTTCTCTCCTCCTGTACCCATGACATACTGCCCACATTGTCACTTCTCTCCTCCTGTACAAGTGACATGCTGCCCACATTGCCGCTTCTCTCCTCCTGTACCCGTGACATGGTGCTTACAGGGCTTCTTCTCTCCTGGACCCTTGATATGCTGCCCACATTGTCGCTTCTCTCCTCCTGTACCCGTGACATGGTGCTTACATCGCCTCTTCTGTCCTCCTGCACCCTTGACATGCTGCCCACATTGCTATTGCGTAACCCCGAGGTTTATCTGTGGATGTAGAAAGAGAAAAAAAGGGCCTTCCCATTGAATGCTGAAACCCGATACATAATAGTTAATTTAATACAATCGACAATGAATAGCGAATGATATACTGGCACACCACACTACTATAGAAAGTGTAGTGGTCTGCAGTGACCTCTCAGGCAAGGAGCCGCATAGACAGGTAGGCGTGGGTAGTGTGTTGATATCAGGGAGCCTAGGTGGTGTAATGGTTAGCACACTGGCCCGGAATGCAAAGAGATGTGGGTTCGAGTTCCGCTCTAGGCACAATATTCCCCATTTTCATCACCCCCATGACAGAAAGTATCATATCCGTGAGTAAGTAACTAAGTTACATATATATATTTCCTTTGAATAATAAATTTGAGGCCCCTTTTTACCGTCACTTTCCAACTTAAAGAATGTATATTATTGTTAAGCTCTAACCGAGGATACAGAGATTGACCTTTCTTCCTCATTTTCCTTCCTGATATGACCTTAGATGTTGTTCAAACATAAACTTGATGAAGCCGCAACAACAAATAAATTTCCTATTTCAATATTTGATACTCATTTAGTAAAGCAGAGAATAAACTGATTTGATAGACTTAGACAATAATATAATAGATGAGGTTAAATTGCAACAATCATGAAAATAGGTTACTTTCTGTCCAATGAGAATCCATAACAGTTTCTTACATTGAAAAGCTAGCATAAATGCCATACTCTGACACCATGGGCTTAAAGCTGCATAGTCCGATGAAAACATCAAGTTTGTAAAACCAAAACAATGATCTAGATTTGATTGTACATATCTAACTTAGATGCTGGTGCACTTATTAAACATTTGTCATAACATAGAAGGGAATACTAAGGCAATTTAATAGAATCTGTTAAGTACTGTAGAAGCCTATGGTGTCGGAGTTTTGGTGTACTTGCCAAAACTAATTTGACATGTTTGCACTTCAAATATGTCCAAAGTTAGCCATATAAAATAAAAGTTACTTTAAACTAAAGTAAGGTAGATTATAACGATCAACCTAATATCTCAGAAAATGACAGAAACTCCAAACCATCGAACTATGCAACTTTATGTGGCTGTCACACTACGACAACAAGCGGCGACGACAGCCCAGTGACATGGATTTTGTGAAAACCCGACGACATATGCAAATTCGGGCCAAGCGCCGCGACAGCGCCACGACAGCGCCGCGACAGCCCAACGACAGCGTGTAGCGCCGGCTGTCGTCGAGGTTTTTCAACAAGCACAAAAACCCGACGACAACCCGGCGACCGGGAGAAACTGGAGTTGTCGCGGAGCTGTCGCGGAGCTGTCGCGGAGCTGTCGCGGCGACACGCGAACGACAGCATAGCGACATCTTAGCGACAGCCGACGACAGCCAACGACAGAGCAAAACGATAAGTCGTTGGACTGTCGCCGGCCTAGTCGTCGTAGTGTGACAGCTACATAATGTAGCTGTCACACTACGACGAAGCAGAAACAGGTTCTATTAAGCTGCTCTCCCTGTCTCTCTCTCTGTCTGCCTCTCTCTATCTCTCTTATCTCCCCTTCTCCTTCTTTTTCTCTCCCTCTTTTTTTCTGTATATAATATATTATATATGCATGTAGGGCCTACATACACATATATGTAGCCTATATAATATATCATATGTATGTAATATAAATCTGCATATGGGTCTAGTAGGCCTACCCATATTTATGCCTCTTGTCGACGGATAGCCTAGATATATATGGCCTTATAGTTAAAGGATTCTAGGCCTACCTTGATTCAAGTGGACAAGATTATAAGATAAGCCACTACTTACATTCTTAGCTTTCAACCACCTGTCACTGCAACCCGGCCGATACTCCGCATTGAGTTGGAGATACAAATTCCACGATGTGGTACTCCGATTAAGACTCCCTATCTCTGCCCACATTGCCCGAACACACTCACACAAGTGTGCTTTTTACCTCGTTGCTACCGGACACGTGTTCTCCAACTAGTGTTGCCTCCAATGATGCTCGGAAGTCCCCAACCAACCAGAGCGACTCCTCGGTAAATCCACCAGGTGGCGGCACTATATGTGGTGTTTTCTCATCAGATGGCGCCACCGCATGTATGTTTTCTCATCAGGTGGCGACCAGTTTAGTCGATTGGTTCGTTGGAAAGACTGATATGCATTACATAATAATCGTTATTTATTTTAAACAAAGACCCTATAATACTAAGATGGCTCACTCCCTATCTCTCCAATGGCATTGTAAATTTTGCAGTGCCACCTTGTGGTGGGTTTGATCAGCCGGCTGCTGGTTGGTGTTTCACATGTAAACAGATACAATTATATTATACATGAGATAGGTAAGTATCAATACACATCAATATGAAATCGCTATGAACAAATACCCATCAATACATCAGCATCAGCATCATTATCAGCATCGCCATCATCACACATCTTTCACATTCATATATATATACATATAATATAGCACCTGTTTAACCAAGAGAACAGCCAGTGCACCAAGTGATGGGTTTGATCATTTTGATTCCACAGTACAGGCCGAGTGAGCCATCTTAGTATTATAGGGTCTTTGATTCAAAGAAGGTGAGGGGGGTGGGGGGGGGGGATGAGTGGTGGTATTTTAAGACAATATATAGTCGGGGAGCGGAGGTGGTGGCAGACAAACACCAAGTCATTTTCAGAACGTAAATACGAAACAGGATGGCTGAATGAGTTGAGCGTTCACTTCCCGTGTGGCAGGTCGTGGGATTCGAACCCATGCGGTTCAAACCATGACCGAGTCAAACCAATGACTACAAAAATTGGTATTTGTCAGCAGCAAGCCTGGTGCTTGGCACTACTAGGATAGGATAATGACCCGTAGAATAAGGAAGACAAATTGTCCATTCTTGAAATTTCCATTAATCAACAAAATCATGTTGGTAAATTGTTGAAGTTTTACGTCCTGACAACATATAAGGTCATATCGGGACGGGTCAACAAATGCAATTCAAAACTTTGAATGTTAATTAAATAATGAACACATGGAGTGCGTACGTATATCGGCATTTATTCACAATCGAAACTAAGAGCAGAAGCAACTTTTAAGTGATCCTAAACTAACTAGATGATAACATGTGCATGTTCAAATGTCGAATATGCATGCCCAGCTGCCCACATGAGCATATGTTTCACGTTAAGCTGCGACCCCCCCCCCCCGATACATATACATATTATTACATAATATATATATATATTCTCATTTTTGTTGGCGTGGTATCTTAAATGGATACTTTTTTTTAATACATAAAACTGTAGATTGTGATTCATATATATGCCTACATACGCACACTGATATATAGTTATGTACGTGTAGTGGACGCCTCTTCACGAGTGATTTGGGTTATGCAAAAGTGTTGTATCGATTGGGTTACAGTATTTAGACCTGAGTAGCAATAATGTGTTCTTTGCATAACATTAACTAGATAAAGGCTTCACCCGGTACTCGCAGTACACAGGTGAATACCAACCCTATATAAAAACGGTCGAAAAAGCGGGTTAATAAAATGAGAGCCTAATTTCACAATCTAAGAAGCAACATTTATTCTTTGTAGATGTCTTCATATTTACCTGCTACTTTTGAGTTGGAAAATATAATAAAACATATACTTTAATGCAATTTAAAAGTGAAATCAATGGCGTTCTCTGGCCACCATCTTGTCTTTTTGCATTCTCTCCCATTTCACCAAATCTGTGCCAATATATGTAGCCATTTGATCATGGAACTACAGTTTCTACTTCATGTTCCATACTAAAGCTATTTTCGCCCGTATTTAGACTACGTTGTCGTTCACCCGTGTACTACAAGTACCAGGTGAATCTCTTATCTAAACATTAACATGCATTATGCAAGAACGGTAAGTCTCTTATACAGCACCCCACGCCCTAGATAAAAGATCCACCACGTACTACAGTACAGGTATTGCTTACCCACGCCCCACCTGGAAAATGGAAATGGATTCTAATGTAGTTTGTGTTTGCGTGTGTGTGTTTGTGTTGTCTACATGGTGGTCGTGGCATTGTCTAGTATGTGCCTGAGAGACATAGAGACAGGGTGAGAGAGAGAGAGAGAAAGTGAAAGAGAGGGGTGGAGAGACGAAGAGAGATGGGGGTGCGAGCGAATCAGGGGTGGAGGAGAGAGGGTAGTTTATTTGCGTGTTTGTGTGTTATTCAAATGTTGGTTGTGGCCTTCTGCTTAATTAATAATCTGAGAGAAGAGAGGGGGGGGGACAGAGGGGGGGGGGGCGACTGAACGAGAGAGGTGGGGGAGAGAGTAGTTTGTTTGTGTGGGTGTTATTCAAATGGTGGTCGTGTCCTGCCTTTTCAGAGAGAAGAGAGAGAGAGAGAGAGATCGGAGAGCGAGTGAACGAAAGAGGTGGGGGAGAGAGGGTAGTTTGTTTGTATGTGTTATCCAAATGGTGGTCGCATTCTGCCGAGTCAGATCGAAGAGACAGATAGACAGACAGACAGACGTGACAGACAGACATATGAAAGAGAGAGAGAGAGAGAGAGAGAGAGAGAGAGAGAGAGAGAGAGAGAGAGAGAGAGAGAAAGAAAGGGAGAGAAAAAGAGAAAGAGAAAGAGAGACAGAGATTATACAAGAGCTGATGGGATTCTCCTTAGTCAAGGAGAGACGGGGGCAGAGGGAGAGGAGAAAGGGAAGGGAGGCGGGAGGGGAAGGGAGAGGATCCAAGTGGTGGTGGCCTTCTCATTAGGGAGGGAGATGGGAAGTGGGAGAGAGGAGAGGGAGAGTATTCAGTTGATAGTGGCATTCTCCTTAGTCAGAGAGACGGGAGACAGGGGGGAGGGTGGGTGGATGGTGGAGGAAGGATGAGGGAGAATTATTAACATATGATTACGGCACAGAGAACAAACACTTTAGTTTCTCCATGATTTCAAATAGTTCATAATTAGAGAGGAGTAGAAAAGCACGCAGTTTGCATTGCATTAGGAAATCGTGTCAATTATAGCAAGACATCCCCCACCCCATTATCACCTCACAGGCGTGATATCAAAGCTTAAAAACTGGGAAACCCAGTCTCTCTGATGAAATTATAGCTAGAATCAAGATAAAGCGTTATCAATTTATTACATTGCTCTATATTCAGAATATTACCATGCTTTATACTATCTTAGGAATTATATCAAAGTGTTCAGTCAATGTTCAAAGCCTGTATACGGTTTCCATGCCCTGACAATGATGTATTTATAACATGTCAATACATTGAAAAGATGTGGTAGCATGTGGTAGCAAAGAAAAAGGAGCCCATGCAAAGATTTGTATTCAATAATATTATTACTTTAGAAATTGTATTCAAAATTACCCCTTACCTCACCATGAAAACAAGAAACGATGATATTCTACAACTCACAGAGGAACCATTATTGTTCACATTTGTCAGAATATGCTAAAACATAGTTACTCACACAGCCCTATATCGCATACAGGGCTGTTAAACAATCCATAGACAAAGTGTCGGAAAGCGGGGTTATGGACCTATTCACATGATTTTGCAATCTAGTACGCTAAATATGTTGATCAAATAGCTATCTATCATAGCCCGCAACTTTTGGGGTGACGAATTTATTGAATCATATAGATTAATAAATAGACTTTAAAAGTCGAATTGAGAGCATCCAGAGGCCGCTATATTGTTGTTTTCTTCTTCATTCTTTCCCAGTTCAGCAACTCTACATAACATAGATAAACACTGAGTGCAAGAAAAAGAACTTCCACAGTTTGTTTATAGTGATTCAAAAGCAATGCAGTTTTTTGTTCAGCTATAGACATGGTTGCCCTTCACCAACCCCTACAGAGAGTGGGGGTGAATACTTTATCTATCTAGTTATAACTTAGGTATACATGCTTGTTCACTCACATCGGTATATATTGTACAAGGAATCGAAGCCTTCACTCAGTATGATAAAGGCTTACAAATACAATTTTAAAGATCATAAATAAACACTTGAAGAGTCACAATGAACAAGAGTTACACATACATCATTGAAGGTTAAAGCTGCTTATAACTGGGAACCTGTTTAACCTTGACCTTCACCGAGGTCATCTTCCATATTATATGTGGATATTGCAATTATATCCTACATATTTTCAGTCAGTTGAGTTATTAGAACAATCGCATCCGGTACATTCAAATTCAAATATAAGTTTGATGATTTTCATTCATCTATTTATAAAGAAAACAAGCTTTATTGTAAAGTAAATGGATCACCTAGTTTAGTAAGGAAGTCAATCAAACTGAAGTCAGAAGGTAATATCAAAGACAATGTACAAGACAAGACATGCCACTCAGTACGTTCCCATGAAATACAGATGCAGTGCGGCCACCCAACAACAAACAATGCTATGACAAACCGGCCTGAAAGATGTACCATTCAAACAAGGGGACAGGTTCCCAGGCCCACCCTGACTGATGTACCACCAAAGACAATGTAGGTCAACTATAGTGTATTATCTCCTAATATTAATAATGAAAACAATATTATTTATGGTGTATTGAAAAGAAATTTCCACTGAATCGGTGAAACAACGCAACTAGTATGTAAAGCTGAGATTCCTTACACGCGGTATGCGGCATGCGGTATGCGAATGGGAGGATTCCTTCTACGCGGTATGCGAACCCATAACCCCACCACCACCACCACCATATGTTTCTCCTCTGCACCCTTGTGTGTGACCGTTCCGTAATGCTCAGTCACCTCTCCTTGTCTAAAACTAATGGGCAAGTGCGACTGACGTTTCTATTTGCATACCGCATGCCGCGCCGATCGCTACAGGGACCGATCGAGTTGCCGCATTCGCATTCGGACGTAAGGAATCACCCCCATTGACTTAGATGCTTTCCGATTTTTTGCCACATTCGCATACCGCATACCGCGTGTAAGGAATCTTAGCTTGAGACGAGTGGCAGATATACAATTGTGTAAATAGGAACATTTTAATTGCCATTTAAGGTGCACCTTGTTTGCTGTGGGATAGCACCAATGCATGGTTATTCCAGAAATTCCTATATGAAAGCACTGCATGGATTGGAGATGGGATCTAATATTATCGCCGGTTGAAGATTCAAGTCTGCGCTGTTTATGGAGGGGGTGGGGAATTAAAAATTAGAATACACTAAATAATATAATAGTCTCCACAAGGACCTATTGACTCAACATGCTTTTCCAAATATCATAACTTAAAAGCAGACTACTGCCACTCGCCCTTCCCTAAATTTTCCAAACATTAAAGTTACATAATGGAACATTTTCAAAACCAAAGTATTTGCTTACAATTGATCCCACATATTCAAATTAGATACTAGTTCACTTATTAAACATTCGTTACTGCATAGAAGAACCTGTCTCTGCTTTAATCCATACAAGTACAAAACACTTCGATGTGCGCACATAAATTAGTTTGCCTGTTTTTATTTCGAATACCCCCAAAGTTGGCCATTTTACCAATTTTACCCCAAAAAAGTAGATTATAACGATCAACCTAATATATTTATTTAAATATGGCAGAAACTCAAAAGTATCGGATGATGCAAAACCATGATTGAAGTGAACATGGTACATTCACATTTATGTCAATAGGTAGGTAGGTCAGTATGTAAGTAGGTAGATCAGTAGGTAGGTATTTAAATAGGTTAGGTGAATAAGTAGGTCAGTAGGTAGGTATTTAAGCAGGTCAAGTCAGTAGGTAGGTATCCACGAATATTCTTACTGACGATTTTCGTGGGATCATATTGCCAAAATCAATATTGAGTACAAAGTGGAAATGGCTGGTATGCGATTACCCAGAATGCATCAGGCAGAACACTGCTTCCTGTGCACCGCCCACGTCTATGATTTGCTCCGGGAGCACTAGCAACAACCTTGGAGAGGAGAGGAGAGGAGAGGAGAGGAGGAGAGGAGAGTGGAGGGGGGGGGAGAGGAGGTGAAGGGAGGAGAGAGATGGGGAAGGGAGTAGGTGGGAGGGGAGAGGAAGGGGGAAAGGGAGTAGAGGGGGAGGGGACGGGAGGTGGAAAGGGGGAAATTAATGTTTCAAGGCAATATCAATATACTAACCACAAAGCAGTCAAATTAACGCAATATGGACTATGCGATATGCATTAGAAAACAAACCACGCTACAAATATATTATTTACATTGCTAGTTCCCGCTTGTCACCTGTCCTGATATGCAAAACACCAATAAGCTGAACCAAACTCTTTCTTGTCACATATTCACACTGCATCAACCCAACCCACACATACACACTCACTCACCCACCCACTCACTTACCCATTCACCCACCCACTCACTCACCAACCATCCAAATCCAAAGACCTTGTGGGTTAACTTAGGTGCAATTAGGTCTTTACTGGGGGGAAAAAAAGGCAGTTAGACTTCTGTATCCAGATTGTTGCCTAATGAATCTGAAGCGATATCATTCATCGAAGGATTTGTGTGACATGAGAAACTCAGCGCCACTTTATAACTATATACAATGCCTCGATCCCTCCAGTATGAAGCAATCCTTCATTCGAACAACTTAAGACGAGGGCCCCGGCAACATTACTCGGAAGGCCTATAATATACGCATGTAACATCACATGTATATAATATGTATGTGGTTGTTGCACCGGGACAAAACTAGTATACCATATATGATATGCCAGTAAGTAACAGTCAACAGTTAGGATACAAAATCTCTTACTCTTTACAAAAAACACACACCAAAATGACAACAAGTTCCTCCCAACCGTCTTGACACTTTTTGTGTCAGTATACATGTGTGTGTAACAGCCGCCTAGCCGAGTGGCAGTGCAGGTGCAATGACAATACTGTTAACAGTGTATTGGCACGTGTATCACATATTATCGCCCATCACATCCACACTGTGTACATGTTGTATCTAGACTCATCACGACTGCAAGACAGATGTTCATATATAAACAGCACACGGTGCTGCCAACACATTTTCCCATTTAGCATTACAAATACAACATCCCACCCCCTGATTATTATCACTCATTGTCTGCAGTTTGGAAGGGAAATGTGGCATTCCGGCCACATCCAGGCAGGGTTTCCAACATTCTAAAATGAAAAACCAGAAGATCTTAACACTGCTTAAGGGATGTTATATTGGAGACGGTAGCGGCTTCGCACCATAGGCAAGAGCGGCGGGGGAAAGGGGGGGGGGGGGGTCTGGGGGAACTCACTCCCACAGAAAAATGTTGAAATCTTAGATGCTCTGTGGGGCATTTTGGACAGATCTGTGTAGATTTCTACATTCTTTTCTATGTTTTCCGAAATAATACGTAAGATTGATATAATATTACTATATTAATGGTATTGTACGGCGAGGTGATGGTGGGACATAAAATAGTGTACACCTTACGGAAAAAGTAGCTGGTAAGGGCTGGCAACCGTGTCCAGTGTGCAGGTGGACCAATCCCATTCGGAGATGGGGGTGGGTGGGCATGTTGTCACCAGACACTGCCCACTGGGTAACACACACACACACAGATATATGCGAAATATAGCTTAGAATATATTCTGCAAATATACATGATACATATAATATATGAGTCAGCCTCACGAAAACGGGCCAATCAGTGGTCAAGTGAAGATGTGGACGTCACAATTCTTAAAAGTGTAGTGCATTTCTTTGTTTCATATTAAATTATCCTAGAAACAAATAAGGTTGTTGTATTTTCTCGACCTTTACATTCAGTATAAATTTAATGACTTTTCAGCAGCTCTGTCAATACTAAACTATAATTATACCGATCGACGCCGACAACTTTAACAGATGTCGGCGTCGCAATTCTTAAAGTCTCGTGCATTTCTTTGTTTTATATTAAATTATCCTAGAAACAAATAAGGTTGTTGTATTTTCTAGACCTTTACATTCAGGATAAATTTAAAGACTTTCCAACACCTCTGTCAATGCTAAATTATAATTATACCGATTGACGCCGACATCTATGCTCGACACCGACAACTTCCACCAATTGGCCTCTTTTCGTGATCCTGACCCATATATATATATATATATATATACCAAGGAGACCGTGGAGTCTCCTAGCGACGGGATGCAGTAACAAACCTTTCCCCGCACTTGTGAACTCAAGTCGGTGTAGGCGAGTGACCTGCAATTAACTACATGTCACTCGTCCTGGGCTCACTCTCCTGCAGGCTCATCTACTTCATACATATATATTTAGAGTCGCATAATGCATCATATATATATATATATATATACTATGCATAATAATTATGCAAATATAAATGATGGGAAGGTTCAAATATTGTGACCCTTCAATCAGGTTAGTCTGTCAGCTGCATAGTCCGATGAAATATCAAATTTTCAAAACCAAACCAATTATCTAGATTTGATTTTACATATCTAACTTAGATACTGATGCACTTATTAAGCACTTGTTTCTGCGCAGAAGGCAATACTGAGTCAATTTAACAGAACCTGTTACTGCTGAAGTCTATGGTATCAGAGTTTTGGCAAGCTTCCCAAAACTAATTTTCCATGTTTGCACTCAAAATATCTCAAAAGGTTACCATTTAAAATATAAGTAACTTTGAACTAATGTAAAGTCGATACTAGTGATCGATCTAATATATTTATCTCAGAAAAAGTACATAAATTCAAAACCATCAGACTATGCAACTTTAACCTCCGACATTTACCCAAATGGACAGATGGTGCCCCCAGTCGGCTCCTTTCCTCACTAATCATATGTATATGTGTATGTGTGTATACACACATTATAAATTGTTAAACATCGTAGGAGTTAACCAATCGGGGGCCTAGCTTCCATATATGCAGGTACACAGCTGCGTACCACCTGAGATCACACTTTAAAAAAAAATTAAAATCTGTTTTATAGCGCTTTATTACATCGGGTTTTTTTCCATCTGTATGCCACCTGAAAATCCCAAGCTAGGGCCCGGCCAATCATGAGGGTTGCTGAAGACAGGTATGACTATATATATCTATACAATTATATATACTATTCATTACTCACGCATATATAAATATACACACATGTATATATATCACATATCAAGATACGAAAGTAGTATATACACGGAACACCACACGTGAATTTAAACATATACGCACATACGGTTATAGTAACCGTTGTATCACGTGACAATATACTATAACTAGAGTAGTTAGTTCATAAATGCATAATGAGTACTGAACTCGAACCCTTAGAATTATTTGGATTGCAAGTAACAATTTAATAAATAAACTTATTTTGTGGTTTCAGTAAGGTATATATAATTATGATGCGTGCAGAATCAAACTGGATTAAGACAGGATGGCCAAATGAGTTAGAGCGTCCGTCTCCCGTGTTGTCGTCCGTCTCCCATGGGTTCGAATCCTACCAATGACTTAAAAATTTATACTTGTCGCTTCCTAGCCAGATGCACAGCATTACTAGGAAAGGGCAAGGAGCAGTGGAATGAGGAAGACCAGTCGTCTGTGACTGAAATTTCCCCTCCTTAAACAACTAATGTACCAACGACGAAAATGACTCCCTAGTATCCAGTCAACTTGCTGGAAGACTATCACCACAAGTTCAAGCAATACTAAGGCAGCTGAAATTCATCCATTATGTGACTTGTCCTGGGCTTGTTGTTCATGTTGTGGTGCAACATGGATAATTCAGTGCGTCGAATCTTTTTTCCATCCGGCCCTATGACGCTATACCATGGCGCCACTTGCGGCCTCTTCCCAAACTAAGCTTGCCTTTCCCATGCGCCCTCTACCGGCTACTGCTCGAAGCTTTGCATGTTTGCTCCTGAGCTGCTTACTGCCCCACAACGCCCGAGCCAAGGCGTGGTGTGTGGTTAGTTGGTTGGTTGTTGGAGTTTTACGTCCTGGCAACATCCATCATATCAGGATGGGTACCGACTTGTGACAGTGCGGACTCATGGCGACTTTATAGTGTTGCTCCACTGCGAAATCAAGCCACCGGCCCCATGACCTGATATCTGACTCAGTCACATTATCCTGACACTGAGCTAACCAGTCCTTGCCCTATTCTATTAATGCCAAGTGCAAGGCTAGGAAGCAACAAGTATCAATTTTTAAATCATTGGTTTGACTCGACCGGGAACCAAACTCCTGACCTTCCACATGCGTGGTGTGTGGAGCTTGCCTTTTCTCACCATCCCCTCCATGCAAACTATAAGAAACTGGCAATAGGGTTAAGCGTGCTGGCCCCTAATCAACCATCGACTTGAGCTAACTCCACTTGAACAGTCCGCATTGAAATAAAATTCACTATATACAAGATTGGTTCCGCGTTACTGAATTATACAGTAGTGCCTGTCTTCAGCGACCCTTGTGATTGGTGAACCCCTGCCATTAACAGTTGTTGTCTCATTTCACTGTCCCTCTGACGACAACGACACCTGCTATGTCAGAACAACATTGGTCTGGATGCAAGAGTTGTGCTAAGTTACAGCAACGAGTATCTTATGTGAAAAAAATATACTGTCATCCTCACAACATGAAACACTGTATATCACCGCCTTCTCTTTGCAGTATCTGCAGATTAATTAACAACCATCACAGAGTGAGAGGACACACATAACATTCTTTTCTCATCAGTAGTTAAAACTGCATAGTCCGATGAAATATCAAATTTCAAAACTAAACCAATTATCTAGATTTGATTTTACATATCTAACTTAGGTACTGATGCCCTTATTAAGCATTTGTTTCTGCATAGAAGGCAACACTGAGTCAATTAAACAGAACCTGTTACTGTAGAAGTCTATGGTGTAAGAGTTTTGGCAAGCTTGCCGAAACTAACTGTCCAGGTTTGCACTCAAAATATCTCAATAGTTTACCATTTAAAATAAAAGTAACTTTGAACTAATGTAAAGTAGATACTAGTGATCGATCTAATATATTTATCTCAGAACAACTACCGAAACTAAAAACCATCGAACTATGCAACTTTAAATACAGGGATGAAAGTAGTCTCCGACAGAAAACGCGGAAATTAGGCCGAGACCTTGGTGGCAATGGCAAATTTCCGCCATAATGCAGATATTCCCGCACAGGATCAGCACGGTCAGGGAATCACAGAAAAATGCCGTAAGTCAGGTTTCAACTGTTCTTGTTGTGACTATATTATCGCCCATACCTAGTCTTGCTTGTTTGAGTTATGTTCCAGCAACATCTAAGATCATAAAAGAATGTGATTCGAACTAATCAATTGTTGCCATACATTATATATATATAAATATATGTATACATATATGTATACATTTTGTGAACCTTAATCAGTGAATATCAACAATCGCGGAGATCTTTCACCCCTGTTAAAATAGTTCTTAATTTACAGCAATAACTAACAAAAATTCACAGAGATAAACCATTGCATTTCACTGTCCTCGATTGCTGACGAGATAACCTTGTCACGAGAGATAACGTCTCTATTTATAAACCACGATTCTGTTTGTTGTAACATATAATTGCATAAACATGTATTCATATTTGAATACAGGTTCACCAGGGTATGCTTACTTTGAACACAAGCTTAGAACAAAGGTATTTATTTTGTATCATTATGAAAAAGTAACATTTAATACAGATCTTGTTAACTCAACAATCTAGAAGTCATGGTCCACTATATTCTTTGGTTAAATTGAACTTTGAGATAGAATGACTTCCTTACTTGCTATTACGAAACATTGCTATTACTTGCTATTACTTGCTATTAGTCATCTTTTTACAGAATCTGCCACAGAAATGCCAGTCCCACACATGCAAATAGCATTGAGGTTTTTCATGTTGGGAAACTGTTGTAAAGATTCTAGGACCTTTAAAAAATGTCCCATGATCGTTGAAAGTTCTGTAAATTAAAAAAAGCCTTTTTTTTTTGTATCTTAGAATTTTTATTTTCAAATCTATATTTTCGAATCTTTATTTCGATTTTTTATTTTCGATTGATTAAATAATTAATTCAATATTTTAATACTTAAAAGAAATATTGTCAATTGGTCATGTTGCTTAGGCAACATGGGTAATTCGGGACCGAGCCAGGTCACAGGGATCCCACCCTCTACTCTTCAGCTCGACCTATTACCATCTAGTTCCCCCTTTTAAATATAGGCGGCCTGGCTAACTAACTCCAGATGGCGACACCACGCCCGCGCGCTGGTAGCCGGCACTTGTACCCATGACCCCTCTCTGATGTCACTTCCAGTCCGCCGCCCCCGACGACGGCGCTTCACCACCAGACGCCAAACCGACAACACCACCCGCCTTTTCTCACCGTCACACCCGACCCTACAATAAGACATCTGACTCGATAGGGTTGAGTGCCCGGTCCTGGAGACTCGAACCGACTACCTTGCATTTGAACTTGACCTATGATCTTGTGAACTTAGATTAAATAAAATCCCATACTATGTAGTCCAGGTGTCGTGTGCTGAATTTAAAAAAAAGATTTGTTAAATCTTTTTTTTTTTTTAAATAAAAAAATTTGACAGCGTCCATGATAAATAGGCAAAGTGACTCATTCAATGGACTCACTTTCTTACAGAGCAAACATCCCAGATTTGGCGGATATATTTCTATTGGTCAACAAATGACCGTGGGTAAAATCAAGTAGGCTTGATTCTAACATTCCCACACAGGGAGAAAAGAAAATCAAACAAAAAACACCTGTAGTTCAAACAATATGATTCATCAATATATCAGACAATATGAACAAATATTGCATTTTATTCCCTCATCTTTTTTACTTCTTTAAAAAAAATAAAAATATTTTTACATCACAATGGTAGTGTCGGGTTTCATTACTAAAACACAGCCAGCTATATAGCAGGGATGACAGTGGTTTCAGGAACAACAAAAAACAGAAATCAAGCTGAGATTATTATCCCGACGCCAAATTTCCGTTTACACCTATATCAAAAACGCTCCCAGGCTTTGAAAAAAAAACCTGGAAATCCGCTTAAAAACTGAAAAATATCATCCCTGTATATGTTTCACATATATTAGTAAAAAGCGTCCCCACTCCTCCCTTCTCCTACGATGTAACTCCGGCTAGAATGGAGAATTCATTCCCAGTTTAGTGCCAAAGTCCAGTCTTGCTCTCTTCTGGTACCGAATCGACAACCTGGAAGTAAACAAAAAGGAATCACAATAATTGATTAGAAGAGATCACATTTTCTTTTTTTATTTGGTGAATAATTTATTCATCAGAATATTAACTTGTTCAGCTCCGAGACACTGGCTTCCAGCCATATGCACTATATTGTAGATAGATATAGATACCTATCTCTGCGGGTATCTGTACATATTATCTAGCATGCGGGTATTGCAGTACCTATCTGCTAAAATACCTCAGGGAGTTTGACGCCCCTGCCTTGCAAACTTATAAACCACTGCCTTGTGGTATAGGTTCTTGATAGAACCAAAGGCTAAGGGAGCAAACCCTAACAGAAAACCATGCTTCCGTGGCAGCGTTAAGGGCGGTGATGAATGGAACTTTCAACATCTCCCGGCCAGCCACTGCAGGGACAAATAGTTTGCGCCTGTCTTGATGTGTTCTTGCCGGTGTTAGACCTCTATTTGCTCCCCGAGAGAGTGCTGCTAGTAACTTTCAAAAGCCAGCTGCACTTCAAAACTTTGCAGGCAGCTTTTATGAAATGCGCAACCACACGAAATAGCGGTGGTTATGAAATAAAAGACGTCTTTGTCGCATTGCGACCGACAGCATGATGATGATGATGACGATCTATTTCTATGGCTACCTATACATATTAGTAAATTTAAAAAGTAGGTCAGGGAGTTTACCCGTCCTGATATGACCCTAGATGGTGCCAGGACGTAAAACTCCAAGAAACACCCACGCCTACCTGTGCCCGTAGCATTGTACCTGGAGAGGTCAGTGTACCTCACTAGACTAATCAATAGCTGAGTGACCTTGACCTACCTGCGCTCCCTTCGCTTGATCAGCTCCTGAATACAGATGAGCACGACGGGCCAAAGCAGTGCAAGCACCAGGGTGTGCATGGGAATGTCGCTCGCAACGAACGCATGCACACTCAGGCTGTTTTGCAGAGCCATGTCTGCTGAGAAATAAATAACTTGGAGCACTAACCTGCAGAATGGGAAAGAAAAAATCAAATTGGTCAGGAGGGATTTCTCTCTTTAAAATTGTTCTCTCTAAAAGTTAATTTTAAAACACTATTCACAAATTGATGGCCTAAATGCTGTCCCTAACACATTCTCTATGGTGATATTTTTTTTTTTTTGGTGATGAATTTATTGACCATGCTCATAATGGATTGTTTTCATCGCTGGGCAGCACTAATCCAATTTGATTCAAATCTTTTGAATGTTGTTTTAGTAATAATTTAAGTTTTCTTGCTTCTTGTTTATGGCTTGTAACTGTAGATTGCAAACAATCCAATATCCAACTTTCACTATGCTATGTGTTGATCCATTTAAGCACAATTCATTTAATTATCCATTACTGATTTGGGAGGCAATGAAATATATGGAATTGTAAATGCACAGTGATCTGCCAAATCTGGTAAAATGCATATCAGACAGGCGATGAACTTTCAGTATATTTTCCTACAGCTGGTTGCATGGTGAAATGCATTTAAATTTCAGTTAATAGTGATCAAAATAGGCAAGATTTTGAAAGCAAAGGTAATTTAATAAAAGCTTTATCACCCAAATTTCGGCCTTCAGATTTTGGTAACTGTTACCATTTTGGTCGCAAGGAGGTTGCAGCTAATGCACAAAAAACTTTGCGACCAAAATGGTCACCCAGAGGTCGGCGACCATTGCTTTGGTCAGAAGGAGGTGGGTTTTTTGGTCCACAGTGGACGCAAAGTGGTCACAAAGTGTCGCAAGCAGCAATGTGAGTGGGGCTGTACGCATGTGTGAGTAGGGCTGTATGCAGTGTGACTGGGGATGTACGAGAGTGTGACTGGGGCTCTATGTGGGTGTGTCTGGGGGGGGGCTGTACGTGGGTGTGACTGGGGCTCTATGCGGGTGTGACTGGGGCTCTACGCAGGTGTAACTGTGGCTCTATGTGGGTGTGACTGGGACTGTACGCGGGTGTGACTGGGGCTGTACCTGGGTGTGACTGGGGCTGTACACGGGTGTGACTGGGGGTGTACGTGGGTGTGACTGGGACTCTACATGAGTGTGACTGGGGCTGTATGCGGGTGTGACTGGAGCTCTACGTGGGTGTGACTGGGGCTGTATGCGGGTGTGACTGGGGCTGTACCTGGGTGTGACTGGGGCTGTACACGGGTGTGACTGGGGCTGTACGTGGGTGTGACTGGGACTCTACATGGGTGTGACTGGGGCTGTACGCAGGTGTGACTGGGACTCTACATGGGTGTGACTGGGGCTGAACGCGGGTGTGACTGGAGCTCTACGTGGGTGTGACTGGGGCTGTACGCGGGTGTGACTGGGACTCTACATGGGTGTGACTGGGGCTGTACGCGGGTGTGACTGGGGCTGTACGCGGGTGTGACTGGGACTCTACATGGGTGTGACTGGGGCTGTACGCGGGTGTGACTGGAGCTCTATGTTGGTGTGACTGGGGCTGTATGCAGGTGTGATTGGGGCTCTACGCGGGTGTGACTGAGGCTCTACGCGGACCAGTTGTACATGGTTGAAGGCGCTGAGATGTACTCACAGGACGACTATGACAACACACCACACATGGTTTGTGAACGGAGACCGTTGCCACACGTGGTGGTGTCTGTGGATGAAGCACATCGAGGCACAGCCTGCAAAAGGAACCACAAACATTACTCACTCAGTCACTGGGTACCGCTTCACTGCTTAGCAACTGGCTGTAACCAGCTACAAATAGCTGCAACTGGCTACAGCCAATTGTAACTGGCTGTAACTGGTGACAATTAGGAGCAACTGGCTGCATATAGATAAAAATGTCTACAGATAGTGGTAACTAGCTGCAACTGGTTATGGTCAGTTGTAACTAGCTGTAACTGGTGACAACTAGTTGTAACTGGTTACAACTAGTTGTAACTAGCTATAACTAGATTAACTGATTACAACTAGTTTGTAACTAGCTGTAACTGACTACAGCTATTTGTAACTAGCTATAATTAGCTGTACCACCAAGAGAAACCTGAAGCTGAGAGACATTAAGACTGACTCATGGACACAACTCTCACAGCAGAGAGCTAAATGGAGAGCGACAGTCAAGTAATGAAAGCAGTCTTTGTCGCATCGCGACCGACAGCATGATGATGATGATGATGATATAGCTACAACTGTCTACAGATAGTGGTAACTAGCTGCAACTGGTTATAGCCACTTGTAACTAGCTGTAACTGGTGACAACTAGATGTAACTCGCTACAGCTTGTTGTAACTAGCTATAACTAGATGTAACTAATTACAGCTAGTTGTAACTAGCTATAATTAGCTCTAACTGATTACAGCTAGTTGTAACCTGCTGTAACTGGTTACAACTAGTTGTAACTAACTTCAACTGATTACAACTGGTAGTAACTAGCTGCAACTGGGTTGTAACGTGCTATAACTAGTTGAAATTGGCTATAACTAGTTGTAACTAGCCACAACTAGCTGCAACTGATTACAACTAGTTGTAACTAGCTATAACTGGTTACAACTAGTTACAGGTAGTTGTAACTGGCTATAACTAGCTGCAACATTTCAGGGATGCCTGATAATTTTAGAAGCAAACAAATATTAATAGCAATATATTCTTACCAGCATAGAGGACAAATTGAAAGGCCACAATGTTTTGTGAAAGTGCCAGACCCGCTGACAAATCGGTTGCAAACCCATTCCAACTTCCAGGGTTCCCTAATGCGCTGAAAGTGAAAGGGTGGCATGTTACATAAACAACAATTTAACCAAATTTCTAAATAAATTCAGCTCTGCTAAAATATAAAGTTTCTACCATATTTCTTTCAAAGAAAAATATATTAAATTGATTATTATACTTTCCTTTAGTTTGAAGAAACGTTTATTTTAAACAAACTTACTGCGCTAACATTGTGATTTTGAGTCTTTTAGACATGAGCTTCACGGTAGTGATTTGGTCAATGCTTACCCTAGAGGCCGTCAGGTCTTATATCACATATCGAGCAATAACACAAATATAATATAACATTTAAAAACCAAATACACCCAGGTCGGTCCCACTGCTTCACTGGCCCAATCTGTTACAAACAACCCTACTCCAACAGCAGAGCTTGTATTGCTGTCAGGTGGCTATCAACACTAAAACAGCAAACTGTAACTAACAAACTCATACAACTAACCATGATGGGGTAATACTAGAATATTCCTATCGAACCGACATTCATATATATATACCGCTTATCTAACTCCAACTGACCACATCCTCCATTAAACCGCATTACACCTTTATCAAATGAATACAGAAGATAACATCTGCTTACATTCTAAATACCGTGAAAATACTCACATCGATCCGGCTAATATTGATGTAGTCATATTTTGGTGACACTACTGTGGCCATACTGCGGTGGAACTTGTAGGTAGATATCAGAAAACCATTGTGCTATGTGCTGCAAATTGTGTATTTAACAGCTATCGTTAGCAGATTCTACGCACCTCATTCTGTATGATTGAAAAATAGCTGGAAGACTAGTGCTTCGGCGCTGACAACAGAACTTATTCAGCAGAACAACCAACAACAAAACTGCTGGTAGAGGCTAGCTAGGAAAGAGGCTCAATGATACCATCAAGAGAAACCTGAAGCTGAGAGACATTAAGACCGACTCATGGACATCACTCTCACAGCAGAGAGCTAAATGGAGAGCGGCAGTCAAGTAATGAAAGCAGTCTTTGTCACATCGCGACCAACAGCATGATGATGATGAGCAAAGCGGACAGTGGGAAGTGTGAAGTGTGAAGTGGGGAGATTGGTTTGCTTTCCATCCTGGCAGCATCTCAGATCATATCAGGATGAGTGCCGACTTGTGATAGTGCAAACTCATAGCAACTTTATAGTGCTGCCCCACTGGGGGACCAGGCCACCAGCACCATGACCTGATATCCCACTCAGTCACATTATCCTGATACTGAGCCAACCAGCCATTGTCCTATCCTAATAATGCCGAGCGCCTGGCTAGGAAGTGACAAGTATCAATTCTTAAGTCATTGGTTTGACTCGACCAGGGTTCGAACGCCTGCATGCGAATCCTATGATTTACCAAAACAGGAGACGGACGCTCAACTCATTCGGTACTCACCTGGATCCGTAGAACAGGTGACACGTGACGTTGAGAGGGTCGGCAACCATGTGGCAGAAATGGTTCAGATTGAGGCCGTGACACACCAGACACACTAGTATGGTGGGCACGCACCCCAGGCTGAAGTAGAACAGAAACTCCAGCACCACCTGCCGGGACGCAGGGATAACGCATCAGTCAACACAGTAATGGCTGCAGCTTATTTACAATTGTCAGATATTGTATATAACACATGTATAGCAACAACAACAAAACTATCACCAGATCATTTGTGGACAGATCGAGCAGGATAAAGGGAACTTTTATTTTTTAACTATTCGTGAATTATGATGAATATAAATTAACATTAAGTGAATAATTAATAAATTGCAACAAGAGGGAGTCAGACGGATAGGTACTCAAACACGCACAGACAGACAGACAGACATATACACAGACAGACACACATACAGAGGTACATACAGAGGTCAGACATACATACAGACAGACATTTAGACAGACACATACAGAGGTACATACAGAGGTCAGACATAGATACAGACAGACATTTAGACAGACACACATACAGAGGTACATACAGAGGTCAGACATACATACATACACACATATAGACTCACAGATATACAGACAGACAGTTAATCAAACACGGAGACAAATGCACAGACATACAGAGAGATACATCGACAGAAAAACACTCAGACAGACAGTAGGTCAAACACACACAGTCAGACACACAGACATACACACATACAGAGGTACATACAGAGGTCAGACATACATACAGACAGACAGATATACAGAGGTACATACAGAGGTCAGACATACATACAGACAGACAGTTAATTAAACACGGAGACAAATGCACAAACATACAGAGAGATACATCGACAGAAACACACTCAGACAGGAAGTAGGTCAAACACACACAGATCGACACACAGACAGACAGACACACAGAGCTTGGAGTACCTGGCTGGACAGGTGGTTGTTGTTCTTGCCGAGTGCCCGCTTCATGACGTCACGGTCTGACGGGTTGGCATTCATCGTTATGCAGATGGCAGGCAGCACAAACACGGCCAGCCAGATCACGTGGTGCGGGCACAGTGCCGGGGGCAGCGACATGGCAGCCAGCACCTGCAGGACGGCGAGGGACAGCTGCAGCAGTAGCAGCAGCAGGAACGTGTGGCGCACCATCTCCACGTGCTGCCGGGCCTGCAACATGGTGACCAGTGGTCTGCTCAGTTAGTACCAAAGACAATGTACAACAAGATGCGCCGCGCCACACCATGCCACTCAGAGCTTTCATATAAGAATTTCTTAAATAATCAGGCAGTGCTACCACCCAACAGGCAATGGCAATTGGACAGGTCCACGAGCCCCGCCTGACTGCTGTACCATTTAAACAAGGGGACAAGTTCCATAACCCACCCTGACTGTTGTACCACCAAAGAGAATGTACGACAATTATAGTCAATTATTATTCAATTATATGTAGTGGTCTGCACTGACCTCTCAGGCAAGTAACCACATAGACAGGTAGGCATGGGTAGTGTGTTGATATCAGGGAGCCTAGGTGGTGTAATGGTTAGCACACTGGCCCGGAATGCAAAGAGATGTGGGTTCGAGTCCCGCTCTAGGCGCAATATTTCCCATTTTCATCACCCCCACGACACTGGTTGCCGTGACCATGATCCTATACAAGCTACGCGCTGTATGGTTGTTGAACTTACCCTGTGTATGTATGTGTTAGTGCATTGCCTGTATGTATGTAATTGTAAGCATTAAAAGACTTACAATTCCAGGAGGACGAGTGTAGTGGTCTGCCCTGACCTCTCAGGCAAGTAACCACATAGACAGGTAGGTGTGGGTAGTGTGTTGATATCAGGGAGCCTAGGTGGTGTAATGGTTAGCACACTGGCCCGGAATGCAAAGAGATGTAGGTTCGAGTCCCGCTCTAGGCGCAATATTTCCCATTTTCATCACCCCCATGACATATATAATATAATATAATTATTATTCAATTAAAGCGACAATTATAGAGGGAGATATACACTGTGTAAATATAATATTTTAATTGCCATTTAATGCGCAATTTGTTTGCCGTGGGATGGCAAATGCAAAATGCAAAACTCCAACAACAAACAACAGCATGCCCAGTTACTGATGTGATAAAACCAATCAGGGAGGGGTGACTACAAGATGGCTTAGACTTTTGCAACCAAGGATTCCCAGGCTATCATGTTATCACCTCCTGGCCACAAGTGACGTAAAGTTCAATGCGGACGTGGCTGCCATTATCCTGACACTGAGCTAACCAGTCCTGGCCCTATCCTATTAATGCCGAGCGCTAGGCTAGGAAGTGACATGTATCGATGTTAAAAATCATTGGTTTGACTCGACTGGGAACCGAACTCCCGATCTCCAGCACGTGAGGACTGCGCTCTACCGATTCGGCCACCGCGCCTGGTGAGTAGAGTGCTAAGCGACTTGGAGATGGGATAGGGATGGTACAGTTTCCTGGGGTACTCACCTGTGCAATGAGCTGCATGATGCTGATTCTGTCGGTTCTCCTGAAGAACAGCGTGCATGGCAGCGAGTAGAGGTGGTTGGATAGTTCTAGCGGGCCGGGCGTTTTCTTGTCCCAGCTGGAGCCGACTGCAGTCTCGCGCATGCACACATGCGGATACTGTGGCTCCATCGCCAAACTGCAACCGCAAAGTACACGGCTTACTTAAAACAGATCATAATAAATATGCTCGATCTCATCATAGTATTAGTGTAACTGCTCAATTCTATACCATTCTATGGGAAACCACTGTGGCACCATTAAGTAAGTATCTGTGTTGCCATAGTTACAGACACACTTTGTTTAGTGACTGATCTCTTTTAGCATTTAATGGATCATGTCGTGAATGGGGTCTGTAGTGAATGGGGAATGTAGTGAATGGGGCCTGTAGTGAATGGGGTGTATAGTGAATGGGGTGTGTAGTGAATGGGGGTGTAGTGAATGGGGAATGTTGTGAATGGGGCATGTAGTGAATGGGGAATGTAGTGAATTGGGAATGTAGTGCATGGGGCCTGTATTGAATGGGGCATGTAGTGAATGGAGAATGTAGTGAATGATGCATGTATTCAATGGGGCATGTACTGAATGGGGCATGTAGTGAATGGGGCGTGTAGTGAATGGGGAATGGGGAATGTAGTGAAAGGGGTGTGTAGTGAATGGGGAATGTAGTGAATGGGGAATGTAGTGAATGGGGCGTGTAGTGAATGGGGCGTGTAGTGAATCGGGAATGTAGTGAATGGGGAATGTAGTGAATTGGGAATGTAGTGAATGGGGCGTGTATTGAATGGGGCATGTATTGAATGGGGAATGTAGTGAATGGGGAATGTAGTGAATGGAGAATGTAGTGAATGATGCATGTAGTGAATGGGGCATGTACTGAATGGGGTGTGTACTGAATGAGGAATGTAGTGAATGGGGAATGTAGTGAATGGGGAATGTAGTGAATTGGGAATGTAGTGAATGGGGCGTGTATTGAATGGGGCATGTATTGAATGGGGAATGTAGTGAATGGGGCATGTAGTGAATGGGGCGTGTATTGAATGGGGCATGTATTGAATGGGGAATGTAGTGAATGGGGAATGTAGTGAATGGGGCATGTAGTGAATGGGGAATGTAGTGAATGGGGCATGTAGTAAATGGGGCATGTAGTGAATGGGGCATGTAGTGAATGGGGCATGTAGTGAATGGGGAATGTAGTGAATGGGGCATGTAGTGAATGGGGCATGTAGTGAATGGGGAATGTAGTGAATGGGGCATGTAGTGAATGGGGAATGTAGTGAATGGGGAATGTAGTGAATGGGGCATGTAGTGAATGGGGCATGTAGTGAATGGGGAATGTAGTGAATGGGGCATGTAGTGAATGGGGAATGTAGTGAATGGGGCATGTAGTGAATGGGGCATGTAGTGAATGTGGCATGTAGTGAATGGGGCATGTAGTGAATGGGGAATGTAGTGAATGTGGCATGTAGTGAATGGGGCGTGTAGTGAATGGGGAATGTAGTGAATGGGGCATGTAGTTAATGGGGCATATACTCGCCTGCAGTCTGCCTGTAGGAAGACACCCGTGTTGTGAATGTTTGCAGAACTACCCAAACAACACACAACTTCCCCGTACTCTTGTAGAATTTGCATCATCTCACCAGTTGCTGAAACAAGACACAACAAAGTAATTAACAGCGCCTTCTTTATTGTAGTTTTAAATCTTCATCTATATTACATCTAAGGTCATAGAGTTCACACTCATGATGACTTCATAGTGTCATCCCACTGGGATATCATGCCACCAGATATCACACTTACTCACATTATCCTGACTCTCAGCCAACCAGTCTTTGCCCTATCCTGGTAATTCCCAGCATTCGGTAAAAGTACCCAAAGTACACTTATATATGAATTAAATGGTGTTTTACGGTTAATTTTGCCCGGAAATATATTTTTCCGTTTATGAAAAATCCTTTAAAAACCCACTATTGGTGTGTATGTTACAGTTTCAAATATAGCACATAACTATCTGTTATCCAATTTGTTTTACTGGCATTTACAAAGATTAACAGGCATTTAAAGGCATTATTAAAATATACAACAAATATTATTGATTATGATCTGAATTTCGCAGTTCCCACCCAGCACTTTCTGAACCAAAATGCGATGGCCGAATCAGTAGAGTGCAGGCTTCCCATGTGGAAGGTCAGGAGTTTGAATTCCAGTTGAGTCAAACCAATGGCGTACAAAATTTATACTTGTCGCTAACTAGCCTGGCGCTCGGCATTTCTAGGATAGGGCAAGGATAATGTTACTGAGTGGGAAATCGGGTGCTAGCCATCTGGTCTCCCAATGGGGTAGCACTATGAAGTCGCCATGAATGCGCACTGTCACAAGTCGGTACATATCCTGATATGACCTTAGATATTCCCAGGATGCAGCACCCCAACAAAAAAACTAAACCCAAGCACTTGCCAATAATAAGACTAAATGAACAGGGTGAAAGAAAGGTGCAAAGATAAAGTCAAATATATTATTATGTAGAGGACAATGAGAACTTGTAGCGTGAGTTGGATACTTACTCTTCGGTGTGCAGTCAGTGAACAGCGAGACAAGCAGTGGCACATTGTCTACGTTGTCAATGTGTGGACGGATGTTCTCAATACCTTTCGGTAACTTAGCCTGTGGATAGAAATCATAAATAAATAAAAGTTTATGTGCGATATAATGAATTATATGAATATAAATCGGTGGAGCGAGTCTCACTGTAATAATATTGGAAATATAACTATGTTGATATCCGATGGCCCCGAGGCTTCTTGACTCAAGAAAGTTTGTTTTATTTAACGAACCCTCTAGAGCACATTTAATTTTATCGTCGGCTATTAGACGTCAAACATATGGTCATTCTGACATATTTCTTTGGAGGAAATCCGCTGCCGCCACATAAGCTACTCTTTCCGATAAGCAGCAAGGGGTCTTTTATATGAACTTTCCCACAGACAGGACAGCACATACCACAGCCTTTGATGAACCAGTTGTGGACCACTGGTTGGAACGGAAACTAGTCCAAACTGCAAATGGGTCCACTGAGCAGGATCCAACAGATTACCCACACCTTCACAGGTGGACACCCTACCGCCTGAGCTACATCCCACTCCCGTCTTGCCTCAGCTGTGGGCCTGTTGTTGTATGTGTGACACTGCACACACATGGTGGCTTTACAGTGCTGCCACAGTGGGATATCATGCAGCGAGCATAATTACCTGATATCTCACTCAGTCACATTATTCTGACACTGAGCCAACCAGTCCTTGCCATATACTAGTAACGATGAGTGCTAGGCAAGGGAGAAACAAGCATCAATTGTGCAAGTCTTCGATTTGACTCGGCCAAGGATTAATCCTATGGCCTTCCACTTAGGAGGAGGTCAGTCACGACCGTCTTGTACAAATGGATATTTACTTCGTTTCTAACTAAAATTAGGCAATGGATGAGGTGATAACATCGATAAGGACACTGGCTTCCGGTGCAGAAGGTCGGAGGTTCAAATCCCTGTCAAGTCAAACCAATGGCACACAATTTATACTTGTCGCTACTTAACATTGGCAATTGGCATTATTACAATTGCACACGGACTGGTTAGCTCAGTATCAGGATTATGTGACTGAGTGAGATATCAGGTGGTTTGGTCTTCCAGTGTGGCAGCACTATAAAGTCGACATGAGTGTGCACTGTCGCAAGTCGGTACCCATACTGAGATGACTTCAGATGTTGCTAGGATGTAAAAACCTAAGCAAACAAACTAAAATTAGCATTTTTCTTTAAAATTGCACTACCTGACCAACATTAAAATTTCAAAACCAAAGCACTTGATACTACATATCCAATTTAAAGACACATGAAAGGAATATTAAAGTTGCATAGTCCGATGGTTTTGAGTTTCTCTCATTTTCTGAGATAAACATATTAGGTTAATCATTATAAGCTCCCTTACTTTACTTTGAAGTAACTTTTATTTTAATTGGCTAACTTTTGAGATATTTGAAATGCAAACATCCTTAATTAATTTTGACAAGCTTGCCAAAACTCGACCACCAAAGGCTCCTGCAAAAACAGGTTCTATTAAATTGACACATTATTCCCTTCTATATGACAACTGTTTAATAACTGCACCAGTTTCTAAGTTAGATAGTTAGAATCAAATCTAGATAAGTGTATTGGTTTTGAAAATTTGAAGTTTCCATCGGACCATGCAGCTTTAAATAAAATAAAAAAATTTAACCTGTCATATAAGTTATACAAACCTATGATGTCCACCATTTCGATGTGCATACCAGAATTATTGTGCATGCTTTCACTTCAAATATTTCCAAATTTATGTGGATTTTAAATAAAGTTACCAGACATTAAAGCTGCATAGTCCGATGAAAGGTTCAAATTTTTAAAACCAAAACACTTATCTAGATTTGATTCTACATATCTGATTTAGATGCATATAAATGTGTAAAAAGTCAATTTAATAGAACCTGTTACTACTGAAGCCTATGATGCCAGAATTTTGACCTGCTTGCTAAAATTAATATGGCATGGTTTTTTTCCTCAAATATCTTCAAAGTCAGCCATTTCAGATAAAAGTTACTTCAAACTAATGCAAAGTACATTACGGCACTCAATAGACTAACACTTTTATATCAGAAAATGGCAGAAACTCAAAACCATCGGACGGTGCAACTTTAACACGATCAACTTAGTACCTTTTCTCTCTTTTTAATATGACAAAAACTCAAAATCATCGGTTTATACAATTTAACAAATTTATTTATTTAAAAAAATTAAATTTTTTTAAACAAAAAAAACATTAAGAATCTAAATGACATAATTGTAATGATGCGCCCGCTTGTTCTTACTCTATTCGCGAGCCCAAAGGCTCCAGAGACGCTGTCCGTGTTCTCGGTGAAGTGGCTCGACGCGTGGTAACTCTCCGACGTCGACATGTTCTCGTCGCTCTCCTTTGGGTCCTGCTTGGCCTCGAGCAACTGCAGCTCCACCTCGTCCAGGTTCACGCTGACCTGGTCGCGTGACAGGTCCTCCGGCGATGCAGGCGCAGGGGTGGGGGGCGTGGACGCCAAACCGGAGCTGTTCTTCAGGAGCGGGAAGGTCACATGGTCCGACTCGGTCGAATTGTGACGCATCATCTGACTGCTGTTGTGCAGGCGCGTCGGCGACGACGTCGCAGTGTTCATGTCACTTCCGCTCTTGACCTTGATGGACGTCCCTGGGTTCCTGCGCACAGGGCTGAGGCGGCCCGAGTTTTCGGTCAGCGTAACCGACTCGAATGTCACCTGCGTCACTTCCAGGTTGATGGCGCCTGGTGCGCTTTCGCGTCGGACCCGTTCCATTCTGCGTCTGGGCTTCTTCTGCATCGAGGTCCGGCTCTCATCGCACAGCTTCACCGAGCTGGCAAGCGTCATCTTGCTCGGGGGTGTAGAGTTGATGTTGATGTTGACGTTTCCGTGGGAGACGCCCTCCTCGATCGCCGGCTTCTCGCTGAGCAGTGAAATGTGGCAGTTCCAGCCGGCTTCCAAGCCCATCTTCTCCGAGAAGACCCGGCTGCGCAGCTCGTTCTCCTTCGAGTAGTGCACAAAGCGGATGCAAGCCGACTCAAGGTCTTCGATCAGTTTCACAACATCCTGCAAAACAAGGCACAATTACAGTTGCATAATCCAACGGTTTTGAGTTTCTGGCATGTTTATATCTGAGCCTGTCTCAAAAGGTGCTAGCTCTTCGGTTTTTTGTCGATAGTAACGATTGACAAAAAACAGCACAGAAACGGTTACACTGAAAACACAAGTACATTTGCTTCAAATCAATATGTATTCTATTGGGAATATGAAACAAATCAGTTTATCCTGAGCAAATGCATAAGTAGATAGTGTGTGTTGATCGTTACTATGGACAACGTTTTGTCCCAAATTGCTTAGCACCTTTTGAGACAGTCTCATCTACTTTACTTTAGTTCGAAGTAACTTTTGCTTTAAAGTGTTAAAGAGATATTTGAAGTGAAAACATGCCAAAATTTATTTAGGTGTGCACAGAGAAATGCTAAACATTTGCTTCGTTTACCCATTTTTTTTATTTAATGTAGCAGTGTAGCACAGGAGCATCAAACTGTAAGACATGTTTAATTATTCCACCAGTATCTAACTTAGATATGTAGTTTCAAACCTAAGTAAGTGGTTGGTTCTATAAAGTTATTTTCATCAGATTATGCAGATATATATATGGGTCACTCTCCTGAAAACTGGCCAGAAGTGTCACATGGACGAGTTAAAATCTAATATTTGAATTTCTAACATTTTTTTATTGAAAATGAAAGCTGGAAATCTCCCTTTTACATCTATGTAAAATATAAATTGATGAGATAACAAATAAAGGTTTAGTCCATGATTAAGCTATGTCATATGGCAGTATAAGATGTGTTGCTCAGACGTAACACATGTTTAGGACACCACACAGTCTGCTTAATAAAAATCTAAGCAGAATTAAATAATTTCATACTGAGAAACATATTAATCATGGCATAATATACAGAAATATGTCGTGCTTATATTGATAAAAAAAGTAATTCCCAGCCATGCTTTATTCACTGAATAATTGCTGTACAATATTTGTGTGGCATCCAGACACCACTGGTTACATCTGTGATTGAAATTTGTAATGTTATTTTTGAAGACATCAAATCATTTTTTTTTTAAATTTAAACACGCATACATGTTAATAAATACTTCCTTTTGATTTGGGAACTGTTTTGTTTGATATATCAATGCAATTCAAGATGTTAGTAAGGATCCAACCATGCTCCATATGTCATGTTACAAATGGCTGACTGTAAAATGGTTTTTTATGGTACAAAAACACTTCATAACTAAAAAGACCAAAGTTGCACGCAGTTTATTTTATTTCCCTTATTTCTTACATCAAATCTGAACATGAATATGAAAAGTATAAGAAAAGAAATAAGTAGGAAGTTTTTTTATTGATGTTTTAAAATCCCATCCCATGATGACCAGTTTTCAGGAGAGTGACCCATATAGATATGGGCATACCCAATAGTCTGAAAGGGTCAGTAATGTAATTCAAATGGACCAAGTGTGGCAGAGCCACAGGACTATGATACTATATATATATGTACACGGGAATCTACACTGGATAAGCAGACCGAGTGCCTGAGGCATCCCCCTCCAAATAATTTGTATCTTCCTGACTAGTTCTTGTTTCAACACTGAGGCACCGGTCTTCTGATTGTAAATAAATTCTTGCTTCGGTTCGGAGAAACTAATAACCCAGTGCTGCCACTCTGGACTTTACAAAAAAAAGCTTTTTAAATTATCGAAATTGTCTAAAAAAAAGTATAAAAATTGTATAAATACGGCTAAACTTACCCTATTTTGTAGCCATTTATTACCTTGTTAAGGTAACATGTGCTGTTTGTGAATACACTTCAGGAATGATGCATGCAGTGTTGTGAGGAGTTGTTGCTGTTGAGCCCTCAGTTTTGCATAGTTAAGTGCACTGTCACTAGGTCACCGACAGCAGAGAGCACAGCAAAAGTTACACTTAACAGAACACACCCCACTTCAGCAAAGAGATAGGCAAAGCACATCTCTCGATCTCATCAAATTCCTAATTCTAAGTCTGAAGAGTTTTCAATTACCAGATTGGCAATTCTTTGCATACAAATAAGTATAAAAAAAGTATTTACACCTGAAAAAAGTATGGAAAAAGTATCAAAAGTAGTTTTTCCTTGAAAAAAGTATAATACTTTCACAAAAATATAAAGTGGCAGCACTGAGAATCCCTCCCCCCCCCCGCCACCAAAAATGTAAAAAAGGTTCAAAAGACCAGACTCAAACTAGGTCAAAGGTCAAATACCTGTCTGGCTTGGTACTGCATGGTGATCATCCCAATGAAGACTTGGTTGCATTGAATTCTGAAGGCGCCATCGATGTCGTGTATCAAGTTGGAGTCGATGTTCAGTAAGGAGTCCATCGAATAATGGTACTGGCTCTTATCCGACTGGATGCGGCTGTCCAGTGACTCCGTGTCCCAGGACCTGCGACATGGCATGCGGGTAACAGTTAGAACCACTTCACTGGCACTACACTCAATTTAGGTCAGTTCTAACTGAACTAGTGTGCGGAAGGTCGGGAGATCGGTTCTCGGTCGACTCAAATCAATGACTTTAACATTGATACTTGTCGCTTCTTAGCTAGGTGCTCAGCATTATTAGGATAGGGCCAGGACTGGTTAGTTCAGTGTCAGGATAATGTGACTGAATGGAATATCAGGTCATGGTGCTGGTGGCCTGATTTCCCAGTTGGGCAGCACTATAAAGTCGCCATGAGTGTGCACCATCCTGATATGACCTTAGATGTTGCCAGGACGTAACACTCCAACAACCAACCAACCGAACGAGGTCAACTACTCCACCGACAGTATGTGGATTCAAACTTTACATTCCGGCACAGACAAAGTAAAGAATTTTCATATAGATGAAGATAAATGTTATTTCTTGTAATTTTATAAATCAGCTAGTGGTAGAGATTTAAAGGATAGATAATTCATATAACAAACATTTATTCCCTTCCGGATATTTTACACTCGTATAATTTGTTATACATCTCCCATTGTGGTAGATCGTGGGATTCGAACCCACGGGTTCGAACCCTGGTTGAGTCAAACCAATGACTTAAAAATTGACACTTGTCATTTCCTAGACAGGCGCTCGGCATTATTAGGATAGGGCAAGGAGCAGTGGAATGGGGAAGACCAATTGTCGTGATTGAAATCTCCCCTGCTTAATCAACTAATGTACCCCCAAAAATATATATAGTTAGTATATTTATATACGTGTATAAAATCATCGGTATGAGGTATTTCTTATTATTACTATGATCCGTTATTGTCCATTAACAGACCCAGATTTATTCACTGCGGCACTCATTTGCCTACGGTGGTGCCGCCACCGGCAGTTCTTGGTACTCATTCCTCAGAGTTGTATAGATCACTTGCTGTGAAAAGTTTTTTATTATTCGATAGGGCTATATTTCCCTGTCAAAGAGAAAAATAAACTCTCTCAATCCATCTCAGCTCTTTCTCTTTCTTCTCCACCTCAGCTAGGATAAGTTTTATACATATATATCAGTCACAGGGAGAATCAGGAACTAGCGGTAAATAAAATATAGCTTACTTGGTGGGAATCGGGCTGTGTGTCTGTGGGTACAGGTGGTTATGTACTTCAGGTATCTCCAGGTAGAGGTCCCTAAATTCAGACCCCAGGGCCTGTGTCAGGGGCCGGTAGCTGAACGCAGTGCAGTAAGCCGACATGCTCGTCCGCTGGTAAAAGTCGGTCACCTTCTTCCTGGAATCATTTTATAAATTCAATTTTTTTTTTTTTAAAGATGTTGCTAGGGTCCATACACATGTGAAGATATAGAATTGAAGGCTATTTCATGGCTGTTTTTGATAGGAATTCGAGACTATTTTCATTTGGATTTCAGGAAAAAAAGCAATAATGGCAAATGTCAATTTCGGACTATTTTAGATCAGTGAGGACAGTTTAATGGAATTCAAGGATTTACAAGACTAATTACCCAAAATAGGTTAATAAATTCAAAGGTTTTCAAGGCCTTGAAATGGGGAAAATGAAGCTCAAGACTTATCAAGACTTTCCAAGCCCCATACGGACCCTGCGTTGCATAGCGCAACAGTCTTGAGTTTCTGTCATACATTTGTCAGATAAATATGTTGTGTGGGTGATGAAAATGGGAAACATTTCACCTAGAGCAGAATTCGAACCCACACCTCTTGCATCCTGGGCTAGTGGGCTAACCATTACACCACCTAGGCTCCATGATGTCATCACCCTATCCACACCCACTTATCCATGTGGCCTCTTACCTGAGAGGTCAGTGCAGACCACAACAAATATATTAGGTTCATCATTATATCTTACTTTACATTACCTTAAAGCTGCATAGTCCGATGAAATATCAAATTTTCAAAATGAAACCGATGATCTAGATTTGATTTTACATATCTAACTTAGATACTGATGCACTTATTAAGCATTTGTTTCTGTGTAGAAGGCAATAATGAGTCAATTTAACAGAACCTGTTACTGCAGAAGTCTATGGTGTCAGAGTTTTGGCAAGCTTGCCAAAACTAATTTTCCATGTTTGCACTCAAAATATCTCAAAAGCTTACCATTTAAAATAAAAGTAACTTTGAACTAATGTAAAGTAGATAGTAGTGATCGATCTAATATATTTATCTCAGAAAGAATACGTAAATTCAAAACCATCGGACTATGCAACTTTAAATTCCAAAGATTTGAATCAAATTGGACTGGTGCTGCCCAGCGGTGAAAACAAGTATTAACACACTTATCCGTTATGAGCAGGGTAAATAAATTCATTAAAAAAAAAAAAACACACAAAAACATTTCCTTGAAGTAACGTTGAGTTTATATGGTATTTGAAGTGAAAAATACGCTAAATAAATTTTGGCATACATGAAAAAGGGTGTTACACTATCGACTATAACAATAACAGGTTTTTATTAAATCGATGTAGTACTCCCGTCTAAGCAGCAATAAATGTTTAATGAGTGCATCAGTGTCTGAGTTGGAGACGTAGAATAAATTAAAGCCAGTGTTTCGGTCTTGACCACGTAATTCGTTAATCGAGCTGTGCAGTATAATACTCTCCTTCATATTTAAATATAATACCAATATTAAATAAACTCAGTTGTCAAACTTGAGCTGATCAACATTTGATAGTGTAGTGGTCTGCACTGACCTCTCAGGCAAGTAACCACATAGACAGGTAGGCGTGGGGAGTGTGTTGATATCAGGGAGCCTAGGTGGTGTAATGGTTAGCACACTGGCCCGGAGTGCAAAGAGATGTGGGTTCGAGTCCCGCTCTAGGCACAGTATTTCCCATTTTCATCACCCCCATGACACTGGTTGCCGTGATCAGGATCCTGTACAAGCTTTGCGCTGTATGGTATGTTGAACCTACCCTGTGTATGTATGTGTTAGTGCATTGCCTGTATGTATGTAATTGTAGCATTACAAGACTTACAATTCCAGGGGACGGTGTAGTGGTCTGCACTGACCTCTCAGGCAAGTAACCACATAGACAGGTAGGCGTGGGGAGTGTGTTGATATCAGGGAGCCTAGGTGGTGTAATGGTTAGCACACTGGCCCGGAGTGCAAAGAGATGTGGGTTCGAGTCCCGCTCTAGGCACAGTATTTCCCATTTTCATCACCCCCATGACAATAGCATCTATTGGATTGAAAATCCTAAACCAAGAACTAAAAACCCTTGCATGTAAATTAAAAATAATTTAATGTACCTCATACTTATTACGTACTGCATTGTGTACACTTTAATTTCAGAATTTACTTCACACTTCAATTTACTATTTAAACCATGTAAATAATTTGTGTAAATACCTATATACGTGTAACATTTACAGTCGGAAGACCAGTGCTACAGCACTGACAAAAGATTTATATGAATTAATTTAATTTACCAAAAAACATAATATATGAGACTGTCCAGTCCGATATTGATTTTATCACACCGGTGTAACGATTTCAACTTCCCCCCTTCCCAAGTTCCCCCCCGGGAATCTGAAAACGTTTTTAACTTCCCTCCGGGGAAATTTAAAATGTTTTCAGATTCCTGGGGGGGGGGGAACTTAAGAACAGTTTTCAGATTCCTGCCCCTATTTTCAAATTCCCCCCTCCGGGAATTTAAAATTGTTTAAAAAACTTTAAAAAACGTTTTAAATTTCAGACCTATAATTTTTTTTCTTAACCATCTTGGAGACTTTTTGTGTCATTTGTGGTCAAATATGTTTTATTGTACTAGTAATAATTTCCATTATGCTATTCTCTGTATATTATAATATTTGTCATGAAAAATAACAAAAATTAACAAAAAATTACAAAAATAAAGAAAATTCCAAAAAAATGGGGGGGGGATGGAAAGTTAAAACGAGGGAGGGAATTTGAAAACGTTTTCAAATTCCCCTGGGAGGAATTTGAAAACGTTTTCAAGTTCCCGGGGGGGAACTTGAATATGGGGGGAATTTGAAATCTTTACACCGGGCAGACCACCAGGCACCATAGAGAATGTGTAGTCAATGGCACTTAGCCATTTAACAGTAGACATGCAAATTATAATCTCACTTGTTTAGAGTGGCTTGTTATCCCTCCCCAATAATATTTATCTCCGAATGTTTGTTTGTTGTTTTACGTCCTAGCAATATCTAAAGTCATATCAGGACAGGTACCAACTTGCGACAGTGTGCACTGATGGCGACTTTATAGTGCTGCACCACTGAGAAATCAGGCCACCAGCACCATGACCCGATATCCCACACAGTCACATTGTCCTAGTACTGAGCAACCCAGTCCATGTCCTATCCTATTAATGCCAAGTACCAGGCTAGGTAGCGACAAGTATCAATTTTGTGAATCATTGATTTGACTTGGCTGGGATTTCGAACTCCCGACCTTCCGCAAGGGAAGCCTGCGCTCTACCGATTCGGCCACCGCGTCCAGTATGTCTCCAGATGGTGAGTAGCTGCAGTATGGGGCGCGAGGAGAGAGGATGTTCTTTCTCAAAGGTTTTGAGTGGTACTCACTGCAGGTATATTTTTGTTCTCGAAGGTTTTCAGAGTTATTCATTTCCAGCATTAAAATCTTCTTTTTTATTTTTTTTTATTTATTCATTCATTTTTGGTGTTAAAACATTTTTTTTTAAAGGGGGGGGTGCCAACGATCTCGAACCCTGGTCGAGTCAAACCAATTACTTAAAAATTGATACGTGTCACTTCCTAGCCAGGCGCTCAATATTATTAGGATAGGGCAAGGACTGGTTTGGCTCAGTGTCAGGATAATGTGACGGAGTCGAATATCAGGTCATGGACATGGTGCTGGCGGCCTGGTCTCCCAGGGGAGAAGCACTATAAAGTCACCATGCGTGTGCATTATCACAAGTCGGTACCTGTCCTGATATTCCCTTAGATGTTGCCAGGATACAAAACCCCAACAACCAAGCTTTGTGGCACTAACCTGTCGATCTCTGTGAATGTGCAGAGGTCGTGCCCATCCCAGTAGTCGGAGCAAGCATCCAGCAGCATATCGCCCGTCCCCTGTGACATTAACTGCGCCATCCCTACAGGCACAGCATTCAAAGGTTGAGATTAAGGTAGAATTAAGCTGGGAACAGACAGAACACAGGAGTCAAGCAGATGGTACGCGGACGTACAGTTACAAAATAAGTTTGTTTTATTTAATGCCGCCTCTAGAGCACATTGATCTTCATATCATCGGCTATTGGACGTCAAGCATATGGTCATTCTGACATATTTCTTTGGAGGAAACCCGCTGCCGCCACATAGGTTACTCTAACTGATAAGTAGCAAGGGATCTTTTATATGCATTTTCCCACAGACAGGACAGAACATACCACAGCCTTTGATGAACCAGTTGTGGACCACTGGTTGGAACGGAAAATAGCCCAAACTGCAAATGGGTCCACTGAGCAGGATCGATCGCATGACCCACACCTTCACATTGGACACTCTACTGCCTGAGCTACGTCCCGCTACTCCGAACGTACAGTTACATGCGGGCGGTAGAAATCGAAAGATATGTGATTAGCAGAGGCAAAACACACTAGCGAAGTCGGTCGGTGAGTGCATAAAATCGCTCCTGAATCATGCATCCTATGCCGTAGGCGTATTACTTACTGGTAGAGACTTGCAGAAAAATGTCAAATACCATATAGCATGTCAAACCAAATGAATTCCGATATATCACATTAAACCTTATAATATGACATATAGATGGACTTTATAAACCTAGCAAAAGCTAAATTATTACATTTCATGTATCAGGACCACTGAACGGTCTGTCCTCGCGACAAGAAGGAAGCAGACTTAATATGAGCCTATCTCAAAAGGTGATGACTCTTTCTTTTTTTTGTCCATTGTAACGATTGACACAAAACAGCACAGAAACGGTTACACTGAAAACACAAGGACATTTGCTTCAAATCAATATCTATTCTATTGGGATTATGAAACACCATGTAAAAAACACATCAGTTTATCCTGAGAAAATGCATAAGCAGATAGTATGTTGATCGTTACAATGGACAAAGTTTTGTCCCATATTGCTTAGCACCTTTTGAGACAGTCTCATATTCCTTCTATACAACATCAAATGATTAATAACACCCTCAATACCAAGTTAGATGTGTAGGATCAAATCTGGGTAAGTTGGCCTATTTTGGATTTGTGAAAATGTTATGATTTCATCGGATTCTGCAGCTAAAAGGATAATAGTTTGGAACATTAATTAGGTATATGTACTTTGATTCCAGGCCTTATGCAGCTTAGCTGTTATAACAGAACCGATGATCATATGGTCATATTACATTCATTAGGCCTACATTAATAACATTAATCCAAACACTGCACAATCATTTTTATCCGGTGACACAAGTCTAACTGTACACCTCAAATACTAGCTCGCGTATTGTTGTTGAGCGTGTTTTCGCCAAATGGGAAATATTTCGCCTAGAATTGACACTTTGACCATTCTAGGGCTAGTGTCGTAACCATTAGACTACCTAGGCTCCCTGATGCAATCAACCTGCCGATGCCTATCGGTACCTGTGGCATTTAACCTGGTACGGTGAGCACACTTTACTGCGGTATCACATCACTTCTTGTTTTCTCATACATTTCGTTCAAGTTTACTGACAGGAAGTTCACTCCCTCGCGGAAGCCAACCATGTTGCTAAGATCAATCTACAGTTATTGTTAAATTTGGATTTCCACCGCTGTGTATAACTTACAGCGTCATCAAAGACCAGTTGTTCTCATACCATGTCTATGTGGTGTGGGAGGTTAAAAATCCATTGGGTAGGTAAAAGTGTAGGCTTGGACTTTCTATCGACCAACTGTCTAATGGTGAAAACAAGACTATTCAGACTTATCCATGATAGGCAGTAGAAAAAAAAAGGAGAAAAAAAAAGATGTAAGAAAGATACAGGCTAGGATTGCAACTCTACTAATTATCAGTCTAAGGAAAGCCTTAGCTAAAAGGATAATAGTTTGGAACATTAATTAGGAACATCGCCAGGATGTAAACTGAAATGCACAGCCTTTATTGACAGATATGACAGAAGGATTAAAAATAACACCAACACTACAACTGGCCAGCATTGAAAACAAGCCTGGGTACCAGGGCTTATATGCTATGGACAGTATAAATACAGTCCCCCAAAGAAATAAAAAATTAAAGAGATGGCATTGCAAGTACAAACAGACATGGATACATACACATATATCATTCTGACACTGGCATACCGGTATGCTAACAGTATGTGCTTGCACACTCTAAAATCAAAGGACACTTCATAATATTCTTCCACTAGGTAAGTCTCTGTAATAATTAGATAACATGTGTAGACATGTTATTTTAAGTGAGATCATGTTTTTTGCAGATTTATTGGATTTTTACTTTAAAAAATTAAAATTAAAATTGCAGAATAAAGCTTTGACCATAATTATGTTTAAGGGTTTATAGTTTAAGGGTGACAGTCATAACCTACTTTGAAGTAACTTATCTTAAAGGATTAATTTTGGAGATGTTTGAAGTGAAAACATGTTAAATTAATTTTGGTGTGCACACACACGTGTGGAGATAAGATGTGTTGACCCGTTTTCGAGCATAGCACTAAACTGCAATGAATGCACAAGCATCTGAGTCGAATATGTCAGATTAAATCTAGGGACTCGAAAATTTGATGTGTTCATCGGATTATGCAGTTTTTATTGTGAGGTGGTGGGAATGCGTCAGTGGATTTGATGTGTTCATCGGATTATGCAGTTTTTATTGTGAGGTGGTGGGAATGCGTCAGTGGATTTGATGTGTTCATCGGATTATGCAGTTTTAATTGTGAGGTGGTGGGAATGCGTCAGTGGATTTGATGTGTTCATCGGATTATGCAGTTTTAATTGTGAGGTGGTGGGAATGCGTCAGTGGATTTGATGTGTTCATCGGATTATGCAGTTTTAATTGTGAGGTGGTGGGAATGCGTCAGTGGATTACGGTATCATCAAAATGGCAGCCACAAATCTGAGCCTAGGAATTACTGTGTGGTTACCCTGTAATCCTTGACTATTAAAACATAATCAACATATTCGCCAGGATGTTCGCCTGAAAAAAGCTTGTTTTATTTAACGACGCCTCTAGAGCACATTGATTTTTATCATTGGCTATTGGACATCAAACATATGGTCATTCCGGCCTCCATTTCTTTGGAGGAAACCTGCTGCCGGCACATAGGCTACTCTTTCTGATAAGCAGCAAGGGGTCTTTTATATGCACTTTCCCACAGACAGGACAGCACATACCACAACCTTTGATGAAATGCTGCAATCGCCACAAAGCGCCTTTCTAATGCCTCCAACCTTGGGAACCACTGATGGTCATCGACTAGTTATGTGCCAAAGGTCATGCTTCAAAAATGGAAGAAAAGATTTAAATATACAATGCTTGCACTCATGGCATGGGCCGTAGAGGCGGGAAAGAAGCACAGCAGATTTGTGAAATAATCGTCAGGGTTTTGGATATTTAGTTTTTGTTGTTGTTGCTTTTAATGGCATCAACATCTCCATAACTGTGGACGAAATAATTAGAGCATTAAAAGAAATGAGCAGGCTTTGAATGTGATGCGCGAGAAGGAAGAACAGAGGCGGAGGTGGGAAACTGAAGCGTTTATTGAGACGCCTCGGGCAAATACAGAGAACAGTGATAAGGAACAAAAACATATGAGAAACAGTAAGGTAAAGGTACAAGCAGGGCAGCAGAGGAGGTAACAGGCTGAGGAAGCAGAGAGCAATAAGAGGGGCTCATGAGGAGCAACAGGCTCGTGAGGAGCAATACAGTAAGGGGCTCATGAGGAGCAGAGGATAAATAGAGGAGGGGCTCAGAAGGAGCAGTGTCAGAGTTGGTAGAGGGGGGGCCGAGGAGCCCTCCGCCGCAGAGGGGGGAGGGTACAGGAGGGAAAGTTGGGTGGGTGGGTGGAGAAGAAAAGGGCAGAGAGCTGGAAGGCGGCTGGAGGCTGAGTGCCTGAGGGAGGCCGGCGGGCGGCCTTATAAGGGGGAAGGTGAGCAGTGGCAGGAGGGCGTGAGTCGCTCAGGGCCGGGGGAGGGCGGGGGTGAGCAGCGGGGGTCGCGCGAGGCGCGAGTGCTGGGAGACAGCGCGGGTAGTCGGGGGGGGGGGAGGGGGGGGAGTCGCTCTGCCTTCCCTCGCATCAAACGAGGGAGCAGTGGCAGGGGGGCGTGAGAGGCTCAGGGCCGGGGGAGGGGGAGGGTGAGAGCGGGCGTCGCGCGAGGCGCGAGGGCTGGGTGACAGCGCGGGTAGCGGGGGGGGGGAGGGGGGGGGGGGAGTCGCTCTCCCTTCCCTCGCATCAAACGAAATGCTTCGCATTACGACCGATGCGCGAGAAGGAAGAACAGAGGCGGAGGTGGGAAACTGAAGCGTTTATTGAGACGCCTCGGGCAAATACAGAGAACAGTGATAAGGAACAAAAACATATGAGAAACAGTAAGGTAAAGGTACAAGCAGGGCAGCAGAGGAGGTAACAGGCTGAGGAAGCAGAGAGCAATAAGAGGGGCTCATGAGGAGCAACAGGCTCGTGAGGAGCAATACAGTAAGGGGCTCATGAGGAGCAGAGGATAAATAGAGGAGGGGCTCAGAAGGAGCAGTGTCAGAGTTGGTAGAGGGGGGGCCGAGGAGCCCTCCGCCAAAGAGTAAGGAGAGGGCTCGAGGCGCGCCCGAGGCGGGGGCGCGGGGCGCCCGAGGCGGGGCCCGGAGAGGCGGGCCTGGTTGAGAAGAGGGTCCGGGGCCTACGTGGAGGGGGAGCGGGCGGCCAAAAAAGGGTAGGCCCGCTCCTGAGGGCTGGGGGAGGAGGTCCGGTGAGGGTCGAGCAGGGGGGCAGCGAACTCCTCAGGGCTGGGCTGGGTGGGAATGGGGGTCGGGTCGGGCGGCTTCATGAAGGCGGTGTCGTGAAGGTCGGTGCCGTGTAGGTCGGTGGCTGGGCTGTCTGGGGGGGGGGGGGGGGTCTCCCGTGAGGCTGGGCTGAGTCGTCTGAGGTGTGAGGTGCGAGGTGGTGATCCTCGGCTTCGTCTGGGCGGCGTTTCGATCGGTGTTGCTGGGGGACCGTCGGTGGGCGTTGCGGAGCTGTCGGGAATGGTCGGGGTGAGGCGCCGGGCTATGCCCCCCGGGCCAGCCGGGGGGAGGCCGGCGGATCAAAAATCCGCCGAGGTGGCGGGGGTCTGGCTCTCACGGGCTTGCTTGGTGCGGCATGCGGCCTCGCTGTGCAATGTTAGTATGCGCCGGACGTTGGCGCAATACGCACAGACGTGCCGGTGCCTGTTTCCCACCTCGCCGTGAGCCTCTCCGAGGGGTGCCCGATCGCACGAGGTGGGATCGCGGTTCCAAGCGGAGCAGGGGGCCCCGTGAGCGTGCCTATCGTAGGCGGTGCGGGTGTCGACCTGCTGCCGGGGGAGGTGTGCGCCTCGGGCCCCCTCGTCGCCTCGGGGAGCTGGTGTTGCCGGGGTGGTAGGCGTGGTGAGGGAGTCGAGCCTGACCGCGTTGAGGGCGACAGGGTCATGCCAGCCCTGGGGGAGCCTTCCGTCCGCGATCCAGGAGAATATGGTCTCTGAGTACTGGCGGACGGTCGGCCAGGGGTGGATGAGGATGTCCCTCATGACGGTGAGGTGGTGGTGGTGTAGGCCGTGGAGGGAGTGGGCCGGGAAGGAGGGATGGTTAACCAAGGTGAGGAGGGCGAGGCTATACTCGTCCCTGGTCGCCTCCCCGAGTTTTACCGCCTTGCGCCCCGGCCCCCTTTCCACGAGGTCGCAGGGGAAGACGTAGTCAGCGGGAATACCTCGGCGGCGTACGGTGTGTTGCGCCTCGGCGGATGCGAGGATGTCCCGGACTGCGTCGGCCGCGGATGTTGGGGTGTGCTCCGCGGGATCCTGACGGTAGGCGCCGACGGTGTCGAGCTGGCGGACGCGGCTGTACAGCTCGTACTGCGGGTGCAGGCCTCCGGGCTGAGTCGCGTGAGGTGGAGGCGGCGGCCGGCTCCCGGCTGCGGCGTGCGCCCGAGATGCCGGGACGGGCGGCAGGCTGTAGGCGGGCTCCTGCCGCGGCGCGGGTGCAGGCAGGTCCGAGGCTCCTCGGGCGATCCCCGTCTCAACGGCCTGGACGCGGCTGGTGAGGCGGGTGATGGCCTGGATGAGGAGGGCGATCTCGCTGCTGGCGTGGCCCGAGGGTGCTGCGGGCGAGGTGGGGGCCGTGGAGGGGAGGGATCCCCCCGGGGAGCCCGAGGAGGGCCCCGGTGTAGCCATGCCGGAGATCTTGGAGGTTTTCCGGCTCTTTCCCTTTCCGCGCCCGGGCATGATGAATATCGGCAGAGGAGCAGCGATCCGAGGAGGAGTAGAGCCGGGCAGGAGAGCCAAAGAAGAAAAGGGCAGAGAGCTGGAAGGCGGCTGGAGGCTGAGTGCCTGAGGGAGGCCGGCGGGCGGCCTTATAAGGGGGAAGGTGAGCAGTGGCAGGAGGGCGTGAGTCGCTCAGGGCCGGGGGAGGGCGGGGGTGAGCAGCGGGCGTCGCGCGAGGCGCGAGTGCTGGGAGACAGCGCGGGTAGCGGGGGGGGGGGGGGGGGGGGGGAGTCGCTCTGCCTTCCCTCGCATCAAACGAGGGAGCAGTGGCAGGGGGGCGTGAGAGGCTCAGGGCCGGGGGAGGGGGAGGGTGAGAGCGGGCGTCGCGCGAGGCGCGAGGGCTGGGTGACAGCGCGGGTAGCGGGGGGGGGGGGGGGGGGGGGGGGGGGGGAGTCGCTCTCCCTTCCCTCGCATCAAACGAAATGCTTCGCATTACGACCAATCATTCAAGATTAAATAGCTATCTAACCTTCATATTTTGACAAATTTCAAATCAACTATGAAGGAGATGTAGCTACAGACAGAAGAAGTTGAGTGTAGAGTTCATTTCGTAGTTTAACTGAGCTCTTTTATTTACATTCATTTTAAGGTTGTTTTAAGAATAGAATTTGTTTTCAATTCAGGTACAATTTGAAAAGAATTGTATTGTTCCATGACATAATTGTAAGCCTTACACCAAAAGCAATTTAAAGGTTGTATAAAATGAGCAAAATACAGAAAAAAAATGTTGCTTAAGTGTGAATCACCAAATAATGAATTAGAAATGTAGTTATTTTGCTTGGATTTTCCTTTTGTCAAATAATCAATCAATCCACATAAAAATTTAACAAAAATTAAATGCTTTACCACAGTCGTATTAATCTAATATACTACGATGGTGAAAAAATCTACTGAGATTCCACATGCACCATTTGTGTTTCTACTTCTAGAGACCAAGATCTTGCGAGAGAAAGAAAATGGTGAGTATTTGAACAAAAGCAATCCACAGTCCACAAACTTTTCTTTCAAATTAAAAAGATTTATACTGTATTCTCACGGCTTAACGCCCATGTGTGGGTTAACGCCCACCCCCACACTTGGCCAATACATCATAAATGCCCACCCCTTAAACGCCCATGTGTGGGTAAACATGGGTATGCGGGTATTACAGTACCTACCTGCTAAAATACCTCAGGGAGTTTGACGCCCCTGCCTTGCAAAGTTATAAACCACTGCCTTGTGTTGTACAGGTACTTGATAGAACCAAAGGCTAAGGGAGCAAACCCTAACAGAAAACCATGCTTCCGTGGCAGTATTAAGGGCGGTGATGAAGGGAACTCCCAACATCTCCCGACCAGCCACTGCAGGGACAAATAGTTTGCGCCTGTCTTGACGTGTTCTTGCCGGTGTGAGACATCTATTTGCTCCCCGAGAGAGTGCTGCTAGTAACTTGCAAAAGCCAGCAGCACTTCAACACTTTGCAAGCAGCTTTTATGAAATGCACAACCGCACAAAATAGCGATGCTTAAGAAATAAAAGCAGTCTTTGTCGCATTGCGACCGACAGCATGATGATGATGATGTGGGTAAACATCCACCCCCACTTCAGGGATTTGCCAATTTAGGTGTTAACCTGCGAGAATACGGTATATATATCCCATATATATATATATAACTATATATATATATATATATATTTTTGTAAAGTATCAAAAAAGAATAGGAAAAAACACCCATGTGCTTGCTTCACAAATCTGCGCCACCTTACCACACACAAGGTCTGGGCACTGTACCTGTAAAGCTCCCCTGGTGTCCTGGTAGGAGGTCAAAACGAGGCACCGACAGAACACAGCAGGGCGTAAGGAAACTAGCCAGAAGGTGGACCACAATTCACACACAAGGGAGGAGCACACACTAGTGGAATGCCACAAGTACGACGGTCAAAGGAGCAGCTGGTGCTTGTGTCACTGGGCAGAGGGAAAGGAAGGAACTGAGGAGTGAGTGGGTGAGTGGGAGAGTGAGTGGATGGATGGATGGATGGATGGATGGATGGATGGATGGATGGATGGATGGATGGAAGGAAGGAAGGAGTGGTGAGTGAGGGCGGTCGGTAAGAAATAGGAGAACTATAGGAAGGAAGAGGAAGGCTGGAAGGAAGAGAGAAAGGAAGAGAAAGGGAAGAAGGAAAGAAAGAAATGAACTGACGAAGGAAGGAATAAAAGGAATAGAAATATATAAACAAATAGTAAGTGAGTGAGTGAGTGAGGAGGGAGTGTGGGAGGGACAGAAGGAAAGCAAGAGGGAGGAACAGAGGGAAGGAAGGAAATGAATAGGAAATAAATGAATGAATGAATGCATGAATGAATGCATGAATGAATGAATGAATAAATGAATGAATTGAGTGGCAAGCGAGGTCGTGAGAGGAGAGGTCGTGAGAGAGGGATGGAGGAAGGGAGGGGAGGGAGGGAGGGAGGGAGGGAGGGAGGGAGGGGGAGGGAGGGAGGGAGGGAGGGGAGGGAGGGAGGGAGGGAGGGAGGGAGGGAGGGAGGGAGGGAGGGAGGCAGGGAGAGGGAGGGGGCGGAGGGAGAGAGGGAGGGAGGGGAGGGAATGTCACACTAAATACATGGTAACTATTGAACCACCCTCACCCCTCCCTACCCAATACCCTGTAAATCAAGTACTCATCACTGACTCAATCATTGACAGACGTATGCCTGGTCTAAATAAATATGACAAGTCAATTGAATTGCTACATTCCATTAGTCTTTGGTCCAATTTACTCTGACAGGATGTTTATAAATATATATATAATATATTATATATAGTGAACACTATAAGTTATGAGAATTTTATCATATATATACTAATATATCTATATCATATATGAGCCTGTCTCAAAAGGTGATAAGTAATATGGGACAAAACATTGTCCATTGTAACAATCAACATACGATCTCCTTATACATTTGCTCAGGATAAACAGATTTTTTTTTTATATGGAGTTTCATAATCCCAATAGAATACATATTGATTTGAAGCAAATGTCCTTGTGTTTTCAGTGTAACCGTTTCTGTGCTGTTTTGTGTCAATCGTTACACCAGACAACAAAATTAGTTATCACCTTTTGAGACAGACTCATATATACTAATATATATATTATTATTATATATCATATATAATATATTTATATTATTATATATCATATATATAATATACATATACAGTAAAGCCTCTCTAACCGACCACCTCCACAGATCGACCACTCCCCTATATCGATCGCTTTATTTGGGTCCCACCAAAACCATTGTAACCATATTCTAATTCCCTAAACCGACCACCTCTCTAAATGGACCACTTAAAGTCGGTCACAAGGTCGGTCGATTTAGAGAGGTTTTACTGTATATTATTTATAAAGTGCCCATAATTTATTAAGAATATTCGGAATTTCAGGAAATGAAGTCTCACACATATCCGTCCAGCAGGGCTGGTCCCATTGCTGTCACTAACACTGGGAATTTATATATATTGTAGTGGTCTGCACTGACCTCTCAGGCAAGGAGCCGCATAGACAGGTAGGCATGGGTAGTGTGTTGATATCAGGGAGCCGAGGTGGTGTAATGGTTAGCACACTGGCCCGGAATGCAAAGAGATGTGGGTTCGAGTCCCACTCTAGGCGCAATATTTCCCATCTTCATCACCCCCACGACAATATCAACCTTGTTCCCGCTGGTGAGCCATGTTCTAGCAGCCACACAGACTGTCAACGATCTAGCAGGGGTAGTGAATAGATTAGTCTGAACCACGCCCTTCCAAAAGCGCATAGAACTTACAGCTCGTGACAGGGATTCTTAAAACAGCTCAGAAATACTTTCAGAAGCCAACCCACAAGCCTCCCCCACCCCCAACACCGGCTAAAACCATGTTCACCTACCAAGGAAATGACCTGGTTCTTCTTTAGTTTAGCTTTGATTGTTTTGAAATACTTATCATAAACATTGTAAACAAATAGACGGCTTTGAAACAAGGCTTCAAAATGGTAATTTCCTACAAAGGTTCTTACAGCTACATAACTAATGGAATTAATTTGGATCTTATATACAAATAATAACGAAACTCTCAGTGTCCTATTAGCAAATCCATACAGGATGTATTTATGTTAGGGATACTTTTCGAATAGACGAGCATTTATTTTAATTAGCCCCCTTTGAGTGATGACACCAAACTTACTCCCATCCTGATGTGACTTATTACAGGCATGCAATTGGGTGCAGGAAAAAAAACCTGACGCTTATTTTAGGTTATCGTGGGGACACACAGCATCCCACTGAGCCGCGAGAGGGACGCAAATAGTGTATTTCAGAGGTGTTTCGGTGGCCAGAAAAAAAAACGGAATTTAAAAAGAAACGGAATTCCGGTTTCGGCGGCCAGAAAAAATGTAATTCCGGTTAAAACCAGAGAAATCACATGCCTGTTTCTATGTTGCTAGGACGTACCACCCCAACAAACATACAAAATTATTCCCTATGATACACAACAATCATCCAAGGAATGAGGAGCAGGATTAGTAACCCAACACACAATCACACACAAACAAAACCCTTGTGTAGCAGTGGCTGGCCATTACTAATTTGATGTCAACCTATTTTGGCAATAAATATTCCCATCCTAGATTTGTTTGGTGTTGTTGATTACACTTATTGATTCATTCCACTACTCCTTTTCCTATCCTAGTAATGCCAACTGCCAAGCTCGGTATAAATGAAGTATATGGAATTCAAGTATTTTCAAGACTAATTACCCAAAATAGGTTAAAATTCAAGACTTTTCAAGGCCTTCAAATGGGGCAAATGAAGTTCAATACTTTTCCTAGACTTTCCAGGCCTCATACGGATCCTGTCACTCACTCACTCACTCACTCACTCACTCCGAGCCATCACATATCCCTGCATCTCTAACCACCTCCACAGATCGACCACTCCCCTATATCGACCGCTTTATTTGGGTCCCAAACGATCACCCACACAATACAATTGCAAGGATAAAAAAAAAAACTCCCTAACCGACCACCTCACTAAATGGACCATTTAAAGTCGGTCCCATGGTCGGTCGATTTAGAGAAGTTTTACTGTATTTAAAAGCCATGCCTTTTAGATTACAATCGCGTACATTCAGACATTGGGTGACAGTGCATCAATATGTCCACTTACCATTGTTCATTTCCTTAACAACAACAGAGAAAATGTTGGGCATGGGCATCTTGTACTTGATGACAGACTTGTTGGGGTGCAGCAACCCTCGCTTGCTCACCTGAGACGGCTGCAACAGGATGGGCGTACATTTAATGTCTTAACTCTATTTAATAGTCGCATGCTCTCTCCTTTTTCTAACCATCATTTTTTTTCTATACACTTATATATGGGTCGTTCTCTGAAGCTGGGTACCAGATATTTGGTGTTCATGTTACGATGGTGATAATTAATTCTTTCTGTTTTTGTATGGTTGGTTGTTGGAATTTTACATCCATAAATTTGTTTGGATTAACCGATCATTGGTTTAACCAAGCTTTGGCTTCGACTTTGACTTGGCTTTGGCAAAAATGTGGGTGCATTATGAATGTAAAATACAATGTAGGTGGACACTTTGATTATTGTTTTTTATGTATATACAGTATAACCACGTTAAACCAAGCTCGGTTGAAACAAACGTTCGGTTAATCCACACATTTTTCGGTTGCCTGGCAAAATACTACCATTTATCATATAAAAAAGTTGGTGGGGTCTCAGATGACCTTATAACCACATGAAAGTTTGGTTTAACCATACCGGAAGTGGCATGGGGTCCGACAATTTTGTTTGGATTAACCGATAATTTGGATTAACCGACTTTGGTTTAACCAAATTTTTTGTATGATAAATGGTAGTATTTTGCCAGGCCGACGAAAAAAGTTTGGATTAACCGATCATTTGGTTTAACCGAGCTTGGTTTAACGTGATTATACTGTACTGACTGCCAGACTAAGTAGCGACAAGTATCAATTTTGTAAGTTTATTGATTTGACTCGGCCTGGTTTCAAACTCCCGACCTTCCGCATGCGAGGCCCGCGCTCTACCGATTAGGCCACCGCGCCCGGTTCCTCCTGTTTTTCATAGCAAGTGAAATAATTATTGTTGCCTCTGTGTGTTAAGAATGTTAGCAATACTACATGTACTTAAAGTTGCATAGTCCGATGGTTTTGAGTTTCTCTCATTTTCTGAGATAAACACATTAGGTTGTTCATTATAATCTACCTTACTTTAGTTTGAAGTAACTTTTATTTTAAATCTCTAACTTTTGAGATATTTGGAATGGAAACATGCTAAATTAATTTTGGCAAGCATGCCAAAACTCTAACACAATAGGGTTCTGCAGTAACAGGTTCTATTAATTGACTCAGTATCCCCTTACATGTGATGACAAATGTTTAATAAGTGCACCAGCATCTAAGTTAGATATGTAGAATCAAATCTATATAATTATTTTGGTTTTGAAAATGTTATGTTTTCATCGGACTATGCAGCTTTAATCTATGCCACAAAATATATTAAAAGTATGCTTATATGATTTTGTGCTAAATTGAAAATGTGACCCCAGTCCAATCACGTTGGTCTCAAGGCACTGCAATGGAAGTCACTATAGAGATGAAGGGTTATCGACACCATTTTGACATTTAATAAATAAGATTGATTAAAACTTACCAAATGTCGGTACATGCCCAGCACCTGATGAAGGCGGAATATCTCGAGGGCTTTATCTGAGAAGCCGATCTGTCGCGCCAGCTCGCAGAAACACCTGTGCACAGAATAGACGGTCATCCCAAACTCGCAGATCAGCCAGTCACTCGACCCTGCGTCTAGACTCAAATCATATGGCGATTGTGCTTTCCACATGTAGGGTCCCACTTTATGAAATAGGTTGCCAGAGGAGGTAAGAAAAAGCAGCATCGCTTGAACAATTTAAATCTGTTCTCAAGGCTTACAGCTTTTCAAGTAAGTGAAATTTCTAAATGTGTTTCTTCTTTTTCTTTAACTAAAGGGTCCATCACAATTATAAATATTTTCACAGGTGAACAAAACATACACTTTTTCCTACCCCCGCCCTCCTTCCACAAAGTGCAATCAAAGAATATTGATATTTTACAATAATTTGACCGACATTAAACAATTTTTTTAAAGAAAGTTTATGGTGGGTCTTAAACCCCTCCCCCCAAAGTCCAGTTTGTACACTTGTGAAAATGTTGATAATTGTGGATGACCCGACCCCTAAGTAGTAAATTTCATGTTATGGTTTTATTATACAGTAATTTCTTTAAATTATATTTTGTTGGTGGTTACCATTATTGATTAAGGAGAAATTTCAATCACGGACAATTGCTTTTCCGCATTCCACTGCTCCTTGCCATATCCGAGAAATGCCAAACTAGGTAGCATCAATTATGGGCTAGGTTATCAGACTAGGTAGCGACAAGTATAGATTTTTAAGTCATTGGTTTGATACGGCCACGGATCAAACCCAGAGTTCAAATCACATGACCTGCCACACGGGAAGCAGGTGCTCAACTCAATTGGCCATCCCACCTGGCTCTCAACTATTCTCTTTGTGCTCATGCCTTAATCGATGAATTAGTTTGTGCTTTACTACTATTTTGCGCTGAGCACACAAGAACTGACACTGTCTTCCCATGAAGACATCAGGGAATGGACAGGCCTGGAGTTTGGAAAGACCCAGAGGCAGTGGAAAAAAGTGGAAAATGGAGAAAACTGGTTGCAAAGTCATTTGTGGTGACCCTCGCAATACACGATTTCCGCGATGCATGCGCAGAGCGTAATCCAGACTGGACTTGTGGGTCACAGAGTCTGTGGAGAGGCAATTGAGGCTCTGTTAACACTGGCTTCATATTGAGCAACTGACAGTCTTTTCAGCACAAATGTGGATTTATAGAGAAAACATTCTTACCATTTTTTAATCATTTTTTGATAATTATAGCTGTATTCTATTGATTGACTGAAAAGCTCGATCGTCAGTGTAAAACAACACAGTGACACACTGTTGACCCACAACAGGAGTGTCGTTGCCTATCACCAGGTGTCGTACTAGTCACGGAAATCGTGTATTAAGGGATTGATGGTGATGGTGATGATGCCCCAACGAACCTCACAGTTATGAGATTGATAAAGATGATTGGTTGGTTGTTGGGAGTTTTACGTCCTGCAACATCTAAGGTCATATCAGGATGGGTATCGACTTGTGACAATGCACACTCAGGGCGATGTTATAGTGCTGCCCCACTGGGAGACCAGGCCACCAGCACCATCACCTGATATCCCATTCAGTCACATTATCCTGACACTGAGCCAACCAGTCCTTGCCCTATCATAATAATGTTGAACGCCAGGCTAGGAAGCAACAAGTATCAATTTGATAAGTCATTGGTTTGACTCGACCGGGAACTGAACTCCCGATCTCCCGCATGCGAGGCTAGGGCTCTACCGATTCAGCTACCGCGCCCAGTATGGGATTGATGATGACATTACACCAATGGGATTGATAATGGTGATGATGATGATGATGCAGGTGATGACGAGGATGAATTGGCTGGTTGTTGGAGTTGTACGTCCTGGCAACATCTAAGGTCATATCAGGAGGGATAATGATGCCCCAATGACCCTTACAGTTATGCGATTGATAATGATGCTGATGTTGGTGGTGACGACGACAAGAATGTTCAATGTGTGTTATGTTACCATGGCGTGACTTTTGTTATCTTTGTGTGCTTTTTTCCTAAACACATCAAGGTTACCTTTTATTGAGAACAGGAGTCGCCTCTTCGCGCTTCAGCGAGGCACAGCAGACGTGGTCGGCGAACTCTGTGTACTTACTCACAGTGCTCATGTTGCACGTGTTGAGAAGAATATTCAAACCCTGAAAGACCAATGGCAAAGAAGCATAGTCCGATGAAAGCATCACATTTTGAAACCAACACATTAAGACCAATGGCAAAGCAGCATAGTTCGATGAAAGCATCACATTTTGAAACCAACACATTAACACCAATGGCAAAGCAGCATAGTCCGATGAAAGCATCACATTTTGAAACCAACACATTAAGACCAATGGCAAAGCAGCATAGTCCGATGAAAGCATTACATTTTGAAACCAACACATTAACACCAATGGCAAAACAGCATAGTCCGATGAAAGCATCACATTTGGAAACCAACACATTAAGACCAATGGAAAAGCAGCATAGTCCGATGAAAGCGTAACATTTTGAAACCAACACATTAAGACCAATGGCAAAGCAGCATAGTCCGATGAAAGCATCACATTTTGAAACCAACACATTAAGACCAATGGCAAAGCAGCATAGTCCGATGAAAGCATCACATTTTGAAACCAACACATTAACAGCAATGGCAAAGCAGCATAGTCCGATGAAAGCATTACATTTTGAAAGCACCACATTAAGACCAATGGCAAAGCAGCATAGTCCGATGAAAACATCACATTTTGAAAGCAACACATTAAGACCAATGGCAAAGCAGCATAGTCCGATGAAAGCATTACATTTTGAAAGCAACACATTAAGACCAATGGCAAAGCAGCATAGTCCGATGAAAGCATCCAAAGCAGCATAGTCCGATGAAAGCATCACATTTTGAAACCAACACATTAAGACCAATGGCAAAGCAGTATAGTCCGATGAAAGCGTCACATTTTGAAACCAACACATTAAGACCAATGGCAAAGCAGCATAGTCTGATGAAAGCATCACATTTTGAAACCAACACATTAAGACCAATGGCAAAGCAGCATAGTCCGATGAAAGCATCACATTTTGGAAACCAAAGCGATTACCAAAATTTTGTTTGGTTGGTTTTGTTTGTTGGAGTTTTACACCCTGGCGACAGCTAAGGTCGCATCAGGGTGGGTACCGACTTGTGACTGTGCAATCATGGCGACTTTATGGTGCTGTCTCACTGGGAGACCCAGGCCCAGGCCGCTGGCACAGTGACCTGATTTCCCACTCAGTTACATTATCATGGTACTGAGTTAACCAGTCCTTGCTCTATCTTCGTCATGCCTAGGTAGCGACAAGTATCAACTTTGTAAATCATTGGTTTGACTCGGCTGGGTTTCAGAAGCCCCAACCTTCCACACAGGAAGCCTGCGCTCTCCCGATTCAGAATTAACAAACATCGTAGCCTGCAATGCGCATTTTGAAACTAACATGCTTAATTAACACAGGCGGCAGACGATCATCAGTATCCATTTCTAAAGTAACATGGTAACTCTGTTCACCTCTATGGGTCACATGACTATACTATTCACCAGGCGCGGTGGCTGAATCGGTAGAGTGCGGGCCTCGCGACAGGAAGGTAGGGAGTTTGGTTCCCAATCGAGACAAACCAATGATGTATAAATCAAATTGATACGTCGCTTCCTAGCTTGGCACTCGGCATTAATAGAATAGGTCAAGGACTGGTTAGCTCAGTGTCAGGATAATGTGATTGGGTGGGATATCGGGTCATGACTGGTGGCTTGATTTTCCAGTGGGGCAGCACTATAAAATCGCAATGAGAGCGCACTGTCATAAATCAGTACCCATCCTGATATGGCAATAGATGTTGCCAGGACGTAAAACTCCCAACAACTAACCAACCACACTGATCAATTAGCGCCTAATAAATTAGGTCATAATGGCAACAGAATACATCATCTCCATCCCACTCAAGCTTTCAAACTAACACAGTGCTTGCAGACTTTTGACAAAGAAGTGTTGCCGTTATCCAAATTGTTTACCCACAACCCGTTACTTTACTGATCACGCCTCTGTGAATGAAGTTGTACAAGTATTCAGTACATCTCCATCCCACTCAAGCTTTCAAACTAACACAGTGCTTGAGACTTTGACAAAGAAGTGTCGCCGTTATCCAAATTGTTTACCCACAACCCGTTACTTTACTGGTCACGCCTCTGTGAATGAAGTTGTACAAGTATTCAGTACATCTCCATCCCACTCAAGCTTTCAAACTAACACAGTGCTTGCAGACTTTTGACAAAGAAGTGTCGCCGTTATCCAAATTGTTTACCCACAACCCGTTACTTTACTGGTCACGCCTCTGTGAATGAAGTTGTACAAGTATTCAGTAGATCCCTATAGGCATGTGGCATACTTACCAAAGGCTTCAGCGAAGTTAAGTACTTCTTCCATGTAAGATCGTCAAAGTGAAGCTTATAACCATTCTGAAAGCAACAATAGATGCATTATTAGTTGGGAATGGGGATATGATTTATAACTTATTATTAAAACTATGTGGCATGGCCGAATAAGTTGAGCATCCGCTTTCTGCTTGGCAGGTCATGTGATGCGCGAAAAGGAGGAAGGCAAGGCGGGAGTGGAAATAAGGCGTTTATTGGACGCCTCAACATGAAGAGTATACAGAGGAACAAAGTAAGAAAGGCTCATGAGGAGCAGAGGCACAAACAGAGAAGAGGCTCATGAGGAGTGGCAAGAGTCAATGTACAGGGGGCCCTTAGGGGGCAGAGTCAGAGTCAGAGAATGCTGCGCGACCGCCCGGGGCGGGGGAGCAGCGGCGTCGGGTGAGGCGCGAATGCTGCGCGGGTCTCCTCCTTTCCTCGCATCAAGCGCAATGCTACGCATTACGACCAATTCGAACCCAATGGGTTCAAATCCTGGCCAAATCAAACTAATGACTTTAAAATTTATACTTGTCGCTACCTAGCCTGGTGTTCGGGATTACTAGGATAGGGAAAGGAGCAGTGGAATGAGGAAGACCAATTGTCCATGATTGAAATGTCCCCTGCATAATTAAACAAATATATATATATTAATCAATGATGAACTGCTCCCATCCTTAAGCGTCACCGAGCTGATGTCTTTCCCATACTTATTTAACTTAGAACTAAGGGGTGGTCCATAAATGTTCATGCTTTTCACAATCGTAACACTTGTAGCAGTCAGTAAGGAGCCCCACTACCACAAGGTGGCAGACTTAACTATGCCGACCCTTGCCAGTCAGAAGGACTGGCAAGTGGCTTGGTTGGTTGTCGGGGTTTTACGTCTTACAACATCTAAGGTCATTTCAAGAGAGGTGTCGTCTCGTGACAGTGTGCACAGGGCTCTAGTGAATCAGCGTTAGTTGGGGTAGTGCTGCCCCACTTGGAAATCAGGCCGCCAGCACCATGACCCAATATCCCACCCAGTCACATTATCCTGACACTAAGCTAACCAGTCCTTGCTCTATCCTATTAATGCCGAGCTTTTGGCTAGGAAGGGACAAGTATCAATTTTATAAGTCATCGGTTTGACTCGAGTGGGAACCGAACTCCCGACCTTCCTCACACGAGGCCTGCGCTCTACCGATTCGGCCACCACATCTGGTGGCAAGTGGCAGAATGCGAGCAAAGGTGGCCGGTTCCTACGGTGGACCACTCCACCCATGTCTAGCGGCTATTCCCGCCACAACTCGGGCAATTATTACAGATGTTTCTAAAAAAGAATAGTCATACAAAATAATCCAAAATATTATTATGGAATAATGTGGGCATTGATTATTTCACGATATTTTTTTTTTTTTTAAATTATATCAACCGACTACAAAGCATTGTCATTGGATTATAAAATAAGTTATAAGTTATTGAAACTACGAATGAGCGACGGATAAATAAAGGATTTTTCACATTTAGAGATATATTAAATTGGTTATTTGGTTATGCATTAATTTTAATGTAATAGCAAGAGAGAAAAAACCCACAAAATACCAAACCGCCATCTGACGGCAGTGTAAAGAACTAATGTTGTGGGTTGCAGCTCACGATGTAGCATACTCCGTGGAAACGGTCTAATAGATGATTTCTACCACCAATCCTCCGCACTCGTGTCCCACATGCGATGGTCATGGTACTTCGGTGCAACCCCCCCCTCATCCCCCGAAAGGCTGATAAATTTGACACACTGAACTAATTCAGTAATGCAGAACCAATTTGGTAAATAGTGGATTTTATTTCAAAGCAGAATGTTCAAGTGGAGTTAGCTCAGGTCTCTGGTTGATATGGGCCCAGGACGCTTAACCCTTTTGCGTGTTTCTCGTAGTTTGGGTAAGGGGGAAAGGTGAAAAAATGGCAAGACAGCTTCACACACCACGCTTTGGCTCGGGCGCTGCAGACAAAGTGAGCAGCTCAGGAGGTTTGAGCAGTAGCCAGTAGGAGGCATGTAGGAAAAACGGGTCGGCTAGTTTAGGTTGGGAAAAGACAACAGGTGGCGCCAGGGCATAGTGTTATAGAGACAGGCAGAGGAGAGGTCCTGCGCACTGAATTAACCATGTTGTGGTGCAACATGAACAATGAGGGACTAGCTGCTTGCAGCATTCTCTGTTGAAAACGATTAATAGATGATTTCCACCACCTACCTGCTCCCCGTGATGTCAGTGGAAGAAATACTGTTGCGAGTAACAACCTACTGCGCACGGTCCATGGAAAAGGTCTTTTAGACGATTTCAAACTACCAGCATGCCCTCTGGTGGCAGTGGGAAGAACTAATGTGTTGGTTAAGAGCTCATTGCGCATGGTCTTATAGAGGGAGTGCATGTGACGTCATCACTCAGCAGTCAGCGGCCAGCCATCTTGGATTATGAGCACCCTCCCTAGCGATTTTGTGAATGCATGCAGATGCAGTAAAACAGAGTCTTCTTGTGTTCTGAGAGGTTCTGGGCAGTTTACATCCAATGTGTTTACTTACAGCACTTTAGCAACAACTTCTGAGGCCAAACTGCTCAAAACAGTGACAAATAAACCCACAAATCAGTAAATAAGCACAGTGTAGGCAGTTGCAAGCCTTCTGTATATAATCCAATATGGCCACCGAAAGTTGTCTTGTGATGTCATTACAACCCTCTATAGATGATTTCCATCACCAATCTGCCAGTGGGGAGAACTAATGTGGGTAGTAGCTCACTGTGCATGCTCTGCGAAAAGGTCTATTGGTGTGTTGCATGCTGGTGTTGCAGGAAATGAACACATTAATAAAAACACACATAAAAAGTAGCTTAATGGTCGCCTTAGTTACCTTAGCATCCGGTGTCAAATCCAAAACCTCAAAATTCGTTTCATATGGATAATCTGGGAAAGGGAAAAATAAATAAGGTAAATATGGTGCAAATTAGTCAGAAAATGAAGATTAGAAAAGTAATATAATTTTCTGCTTTTTGTTTCGTCCAATTAGTCTTATAAACAATTGTAAGTGAAACTTAGTCAGGAAAACAGAAAACGAATACACTACTAGTACGTCTCTTCAAAGACCACCTCATATAGTTTACTAAATAGATTCTATCAATTTTTAATAAAACTTTTCTTTTTCTATGGGAATTTGTTTCCCTTAACCACAAATATATGATTGTGAGCTTTCTAATTTAATGAGTGTCTATTGGCACATAATTGATTGTCTGCTTTTACATGTAAAAGTGATTGTTTGAACAAAAAACAAATTTCTCGCCGTGAATATGGCCTATGCTGCCGACACGGCGTAAAGCAACCACCAATCAATCAATCAATTAATCTCTTCAAAGGACAACTCTGCATCCAGACCAATGTTGTCTAGATATAGAAGGTGTTCTGTCATGGTGGAGGGAGGTAGTTAAATGAATCAAAAATATATCAAATATATTGTATGTATGTATGTATGTATGTATGTATGTATGTATGTATGTATGTATGTATGTATGTATGTATGTATGTATGTATGTATGTATGTATGTATGTATGTATGTATGTATGTATGTATGTATGTATGTATGTATGTATGTATGTATGTATGTATGTATGTATGTATGTATGTATGTACTTCCTTTTATTTTTAAACACGGTTTCAAACTTACCAATGCCATGGCTCGACCTCAACATAGATCTGGATAAATCTTGATTAAACTCATCAGCAAACGAGTCTGGAGGTATGCTATCTGAGTGATTGTCCAAGTCCACCTCAGACACAGAATGACGCTTCTTGTGCGAACTGAGATCGTTGCGCAGGAAAAACACCTTCTCTGCAGTTGGGTTGGGCCACGAGAGGATCCCCTTTTTGTCCACACAGCAAAATGACTGTAAGATATATAAATAAACCAGCATGATCTATGTGCGCTGCAAGATATATAAATAAACCTGCATAATCAATGTATGCTGTAAGATATATAATTAACCCGCATGATCTATGTGTGCTGTAAGATATTAAATGAACCCACATGATTTATGTGCACTGTAAAATATATAAATAAACCAGCATGACATGCGCTATAAGATATATAAATAAACCCGCATGATCTATGTGCGCTGTAAGATATATAAATAAACCTGCATGACCTATGTGCACTATAAGATATATAAATAAACCCACATGATTTATGTGTGCTATAAGATATATAAATAAACCTGCATGATCAATGTGCGCTGTAAGATATATAAATAAACCTGCATGATCCATGTGCGCTGCAAGATATATAAATAAACCTGCATAATCAATGTATGCTCTAAGATATATAAATAAACCCACATGATCGATGTGTGCTGCAAGATATATAAATAAACCTACATAATCAATGCATGCTGTAAGATATATAAATAAACCCACATGATCTATGTGTGCTGCAAGATATATAAATAAACCTGCATGATCTATGTGCACTGTAAGATATATAAACAAAATATATATTCAAATATACAATACATAAATCGTTTGTAATTGTTCATGGCTGGAAGAACAATATCCCCATGCTTCAAATTCTTTTATATTTAGATGAATAAAACTATATTAGCTTCTTTCCAAAATGTTAGTCAAACATGTGACTTACCGTGACACTCCCGAGGACATGAGTGGGATTACTGGTACGGGAGAGTGTCTGTATAGTGATGCCACTCATCACTTGCCACATCTCTATAACCAGCTCGCGCCACGAGTATTCTACTTTGACTGGTATGTGCATGTTGGACTCGCTACCAAACTCTTCCCCCACCGAAGCATCCTGTGGAAAGAGAAGGTGAGCTCAACATTGAACAGCAAACGAAGGGTCAACAGACAAGTCAAAGCCCTTACTGCAGGGTTCCTACACTTTTAACTGGGACCGAACGCAGTGATCGAATCTGTAGAGCGCAGGCATTCCGTGCGAAGGGTCGGGAGTTTGATTCCCTGTCGAATCAAACCAATGACTTACAAAATTTATACTTGTCACTATCTAGCCTGGCATTTGGCATTACTAGGATAGGGTAAGGACTGGTTAGCTCGGTTTCAGGATAATGCGACTGAGTGGGATATCAGGTCATGGTGCTGGCAGCCTGGTCTCCCAGTGGGGCAGCACTATAAAATTGCTATGAGTGTGCACTGATACCAGTCGGTACCCATCCTGATATGACCTTAGATGTTGTCAGGATGCAAAACTCCAACAAACAAACCCGTGGTTGGACATAATTTCATAACGTGTGTATTGTATTGTATCTTAAAGACAAATGTGAACTGTCAACAGGATTTGCACAGTATATCTGCAACAAAAAGTATCATTTGTATGGTCAGATTATATGTGATGTTATGGAATTCAAGGCTATTTCAAAGGTTTTTCAAGACTGTTTTTGATAGGGATTCAAGACTATTTTCATTTGGATTTTCAGGGGAGGGGGGAAACAACAATGGCGAATGGCGATTTCAACTAATTTATATCAGTCTGGACAGTTTAATGGAATGCAAGGCTTTTCAAGACTAATTACGCAAAATATGTTAAATTCATGGGGTTTCAAGTCCTTGAAATGGGGCAAACAAAGTTCAAGACTTTTCAGGCCACATATTAACCCTGCAATTGCCCTAATTTCTTTAGGGATGAAAAAGAGGAGATGGGGGGGGGGGGGGGGGAGATTAGAAATTGACGGCGAGTTTGGCGATAATAAGTTCACAATCATGGCAGAAGGTGACTGATCACAGGAATGGAGCTAGGGCAGTGCTTTGAGAGCACTGTATGAAACCAAACTTCAAGTAATTTTCCGCTATAGTAAAGTTGCATAGTTCGATGGGTTCGAGTTTCTGTCATTTTATTTTTTAGTTAAATATATTGAATCGATTGTTATAATCTACCCTACTTTAATTTGAAGTAACTTTTGAGATACTTGAAGTGCAAACACGTCAAATTAGTTTTGGCAAGCATGCCAAAACTCTGACACCATAGCCTACTGCAGTAACAGGTTCTATTAAATTGGCTCAGTATTCCCTTCTATATAGTAACAAATGCTTGATAGGTGCAACAGTATCTAAGTTAGATATGTAGAATCAAATTTATATAATTGTTTTGGTTTTGAAAATGTGATGCTTCATCGGATTATGCACCTTTAAAGTACTAGGCCCAGGGCCGGAAAGGACCTTCGCCCCACTTCCGGTGTGTGAACACGCCAAGTCACAGCTTCAGTCCTTCCTCAGGAACCATCGGACACTAACTCAGAACAGGCGTTATTAACCAGATGTTCTGATTGAAAAAGAAATAAATGGGGGGGGGCGGGGAAGATGCACCAATTACTTGTGAAGTGGGCGAGACTACACGACCGGTGGAAATGCGGGCTGGGCTGATTAGCTCGCATTCTGAAATGCGGGCTACTCACTCTTACATTGTTAGTTAGGGTAAGAATAAAGCCGTGAGAAGTAATTGGAACGTTCCTTGCATTCTTTACCATTCTCCAGTCTTATATTATTAACCGCTATGGTCAACCTGATATTGGTATTCGATTGTTCTATAAACGTATTTAATTAAGGGCCTTCCTCCCCACGGACTGTATGGAGTCGAACTTCCCACCTCCGGGGATATAGTAGCCACCTTTCTAGCCCGGGTCAAGTTAGCGTGAAGGTGGTCAACCGGCGGCGGGACGAGAGGCGACAGCGGCCCGGCGGCAGGCCCGGAAATTCACATGGAAACAATTATATATTAACACGTAGGCTCACTTTAAGCGGGGGTGGAATAGCCGAACGGTTAAACTAGGATCAATTCTTACCTCTGGTTGGCAGTTCTTGAACCTGTTGAATACTATCAGGATCTTGGCCACTCCGTATACGTCCAGCGATCGCCACATTAATGGTAGGACGAGGCCTGTTAGAGGTAACACTGCTTCGACCTGAAAGGCAGAAACTGTCAATTCCTACCCATAGCTATCGATCCCCAAGTCAAAAGAGTCCCAAACCCATAATATTCTTTACAAAACCATAATTCAGCAAAACTACCAATCTGTACAGTATCCTAATTTTCGATTTAGTGCTAAGAAAACACTTCAATTTACACATTCTTTCATTGGTGCAGAAATTGTACATTACTCCCAATCTAAGCATTCAAATGTCCATTTTAACAATCCATGTCTATTTAGTATAAACATTCACATCATCACTATTAAGAAATATACAAACCACGGTTACCTATACAAAACATTCACATATATAAACGTCAACAATTGAATTTCTAAATATTAAATTAAATGTTCATCAAATTGGTGGTTAAAATATGTTGGAAAACATATCTTTTTCTGTCACGTCCGTAGTCATATTTTTATTAATAAAATCGTAGTGTTTACTGCCTAAACATAGTGTTTGACAGGTATGCCTACTCAACTTTATGTGTTCAGTGATTTTGCTATAGTTAACTGTGCCTTACTTTCTGTGGGAGATTGGCTCAACTGCTGAGACAGTCAATCAAATGTACACTTATCATAACCTTGCCTGCCAATCGGCATTACTAGAATAAGTCAAGAACTGGTTGGTTGGTTGATTGGTTGGTTGGTTGGTTGGTTGGTTGGATCAGTGCCCGGATAGTGTGACTGAGTGGGATATAGGCCAATATTAGACTATTATTCAATGACCCCATGTGGCCAGTGGCCATGTGGTGTCTGATAACAAAAGAGTTGTTATGGTAACTGACTTGATTGAGATGATAAACAACTAGAATTGATAAGCACTAAGTAACATTATTTTCCATGACATCACTATATGTGATGTATAAACCACTATGCAAGTATAAATGCTCGGAGGGGAATAAATGTTTCTGACTTCCTCCTGACTGACGCATTGGTGGAGTTCCCCCCCCCCCCCCGATGGCGGCGATTTGTAGCCAGGTGTCCCCCCCCACCCCTGCGTTCTTTACTCATAATATATACACACACATATATACATATCTAGCTATTCATAAACACATCCGTATACGGAACAAAATGGATCATCTGCTCCCAATTTATTAGCACAATAAAATGCAAAACAAATAGAGCTATCATTACGGCACCGCACTCTGTATAAATAACTGCAACAAAACCGGGTAGCCTGGTCCCCTGGCCGTTTTCACAGAGCTGAATTACAACAATATTGCAAACATGTTTTCCTTAAAGCTGCATAGTCCGATGAAGCATCAAATTTTCAAAACCAAAACAATTATCTAGATTTGATCCTATATATCTAACTTAGATATTGATGCACTTATTAAGCATTTGTTGACACATAGAAAGGAATGGTGAGTTAATTTAATAGAACCTGTTACTGTTGAAGCTTACGGTGTCCGAATGTTGGCGTGCCTGCCAAAACTAATTTGACATGTTTATGCTTCAAATATTTCAAAAGTTAGCGATTTTAAATCAAAGTTACTTCAAACTAAAGTAAGGTAGATTATAACAATCAATTTGATATATTTATCTCAGATAAATGATAGAAACTCAAAACCATCAGACTATGCAACTTTAAATGCTCCCAAAGCCATATATTACAATGCACTGGCTTAGTTTTTAAACATTAAAATACATTTGAAGACAATCATTGTGATTAGAGATAGGAAGTTGGGGTTATTTTTTCTCATTTCAATACCGACATTATATGCATATCTGCCAACATTTGAAAATGGGAAAGAGTAATGATTTTTGCGTGAATCACAGACTATGGCCTATATATAGTTTGTCGTGTTTAATAATACTCAAACATCATAGGAATGTGATATAATTACATATTGTGTTCCCAAACTGTTAAAAAAACACTTAAAGCCATAGCTGCCAACATTTGGAAATGGGAAAGCGTTAACTTGTTCACATCATACTGCTTACATAGCACATTTCCACTTGGGCTTTGTGGCCTAGAGAGCCCAATGATTAGGACACTAGCTCCTGAATAGCAGAAGTGTGGGTTTGACTTTGAGGCCTGCTCTAGTCCTCAAGTTTCTGGGTGTTTTTTGTCTTTCAAAACACCCTCAACGACATGTAAATAAGCATTTAGGCACTTTCATATGTATGTGTGTATATATTATACACACACACATATATATTACACAAACATATACATATATATATACATGTACATTTATAAGTGTGGAAAAAGACGGATTGTCCATAATGTTTCAGAGTACGGGCATAATGGCGTAATGAAAGGCAGAAAATCGTAATGATTGGCAGCTCTGTATATGGTAATATAAATGCTAACCATATAAAACCAGCCAATCAGAGATGAGAAAGATGGCACTTAGGTAGTTGTCAAGCCAGCACCCTTGTGCTCCTACCTGCTGTATGATGAACATTTCAGTCCAGTGTCCAACCTTCTCCCTCAGCATGAGTACTCGAACCAGGTTGGCCACGAACATGATCACCTACACCAAACAGCATTTATGTCATTTCACAATAAAAAAGAAACAAAATTACCATAATACCTATATATGATTCAGATGATTTTTGGATTCCGCATTACTGAATTACATTAATAACAGCACTGCTTTAACTTATTGAAATTGATTGAAAACTTTGGTTGACCCTTAAGTGACCTTTGCTTGTACATGTAAGCCATAGTGTTACCAATGCGCAGTTGTTGGTGGTGCTCACCAGGACTGCAGGGAGAATGCGCTGCTCCACCCAGACAGAATACACGATGTAGCGCTCAGGTTCCGAGCAAGACACTGAGCTTTACTCATATACATCAAGTCCTACTATAAAAATACATCAATAAAAACTCCAAACTGATATGTGGGTTCCGTGTTACTGAATTACATTAATAACAGCGCTGTTTTAACTTATTGAAATTGACTGAAAACATTGAATGACCCCTAAGTGACCTTTACTTGTACATGTAAGCAATAGTGTTACCAAAGGCGGTGCTCACCAGGACTGCAGGGAGAATGCGCTGCTCCACCCAGACAGAATACACTATGTAGCGCTCAGGTTCCGAGCAAGACACTGAGCTTTACTCATATACATCAAGTCCTACTATAAAAATACATCAATAAAAACTCCAAACTGATATGCGGGTTCCGTGTTACTGAATTACATTAATAACAGCGCTGTTTTAACTTATTGAAATTGACTGAAAACATTGAATGACCCCTAAGTGACCTTTACTTGTACATGTAAGCAATAGTGTTACCAAAGGCGGTGCTCACCAGGACTGCAGGGAGAATGCGCCGTTCCACCCAGATGGAATAGACCATGTAGCGTTCGTTGTTGAGTATACTCACAGGCCGCTTGCAAGACCGCCGGATCATTTCTCTGCACAGATATTTGTAGTAGAAAAAGGTGGATATCAATTACTGAATTACACACGTAGAACTATTATTCAAACAATTAGTTTCTGTCCTAGCTAATGCATACCTGCCAACTTTTGTTAAACGAAAATCCTAATAATAGAAATCCATCCGAGCGAAGCGAGGCGTGCAAGCATTCTAGGTGGGTCTGGGGGCATGCCCCCCCGGAAAAAAATGAAAAATACATAAAAAATGGTGCATCCTGGTGCATTTTCAGAGACATTTTAGGCACATTATTAAAGAAATTATTACCAGTTTTCAGCCTAAAGCCTAAATTTTGAAAAATCGGAATAATATGTTTATAATTCGTAGGGCGGAATGAGAATTAAAAAAATCGTAATTATTCCGCCAAAATCGTAATAGTTGGCAGGTATGCTAATGTGTATGGAATCCTGGAAGGTGGCTGAATTGGTTAACAGCGCATGCAGGCTTCCTGTGCGGAAGGTCAGGGATTTGAATCCTGGAGGAGTCAAACAAATGACTTACAAACTTTATACTTGCCGCTACCTGGCCTGGTGTTCAGCATTAATAGGATAGGGCAAGGCCTGGTTAGCTCAGTGTCAGGATAATGTGACTGAGTGGGAAATCAGGTCATGATGCCGACCGCCTGATCTCCCAGTGGGGTAGCACTATAAAGTCACCATGAGTGTGCACTGTCACAAGTCGGTACCCATCCTGATATGACCTTAGATGCTGCCAGGACGTAAAATTCCAACAACCAACCAACCAATCATTCACATACTGTACTCACTTGAGGTTCTGTGAGAATGGTGTCTCGAGCATCATGAAGGGTCGTGGTCGGGAGGGTTTCCGAGCCTCCGGCAAGGTGAAGGTCTCGGTGTGTTTCAGGTAGGAGTTGGGATTAAAGATCTCCCCGGCCTGCAGCTCCTCAATCTCGGCTTCTCCAAGCAGTTGGGGGAAGTACTGGCGGGGTGAAAAGACCAAAACAAAACCAGGTGGCACACAAGTTACAATGAACCCAAGACACATCAACCAGGTTGGTTCCCTCCCACTACCCCCCCCCCCCCCCTATCCCTCCCTAACTGCCCACGTGTTTTGTTTTTTCTTTAAGATTTATACTGAGTTTGAATAGTCTTGTTTTCACCATTAGACAGTTGGTCGATAGAAAGCCCAAGCGGAGACTACACTTTTACTGACCCAAGGGATTTTTAACCTTCCACACCACATAGACATGGTATGAGAGCAACTGGCCTTTGATGACGCTGTCAGTTATACACAGTGGTGGAAATCCAAATTGGCAGAGATGATGGCATGTTCGTTCGGTTGAACATAATAGCTACATTGCCATTATAGCCAATAACTGGAGACTAATAAGCCAGTGTTCAGGATGCCTATTGGTGATTAGGGGTGTGGGATAAGGAGGATGAGGAGAGGCAGGGAACAAATTAAGGACATAGCGCTTTTTTATATATATAGAATTTATCACCAGAAAGCTAACCGAAATAGATTGGCAAGAAGGCATGCAGAAAGTAGCGCTGGTGAAACCATGCTTATGTTGTGTGCTCGTTATGGATATATGGAGTAATCTATCGCACATGCATGAGTGGAATAGAATAAGGAATGTCATTTGGAAATATAAGAAGTGACCAGTAGCATGTGCGTCATTGGTGCCTCTATGAAATACAGATGTTCAGTCATTGTATACTTTAGGCACATGAGATTACATAAGTCAAAGAGTATATAAGTATAAGAAGTGACCAGTACTATGTGCGTCATTGGTGCCTCTACGAAATACAGATGTTCAGGCTTTGTATATTTTAGGCACGTCAGAGTACATAAGTCAAAGAGTATATAAGAAGTGGCCAGTACCATGGGTGCCAAAGAGTGTATAAGAAGTGGCCAGTACCATCTGTGCCATTGGTGTCTCTATGAAATACAGATGTTCAGTCATTGCATACTTTAATTAGGCATGTGAGAGTACATAAGTCAAAGAGTTTAAGAAAAGCAGCACCTCTTGACAAATTTAAATCCTGTCTTCAAGAATCGCCTGGTTAAGGTACCTTTGTGGTAAATAAAATTGATCTATCCTTCCAATTATTTGAATTCACTTGTAAATGACATATAATGATTGCATTGTACAGTACCTTAAAATAAATCTAGTGGGGATGCTCTATTAAATTTACACGGTTCTTTATATCAGCACATTAGACTACATAAGTCAAAGAATATAAGCAGCTGCTATGTGTGACACGTGACCGTAGGCGCATGAGTCAGATAGTATAAGAAGACAAAGGAGCCAAGTCTCCCGATTTTGTGGGAGATCTCCCTAAAATATAACAAAATAACCCCAACCTCCCGATTTTCCGCTTTTAATTTGAAATCTTCCACCAAAGAATAACTTAAGCTTGCTTAACAAAATAATTGCACATTTTTTATGTCAAAATGCAGCACTTTGTATTACTTTTTTCTAAGTTTTCCCGGAAGGCCCCCTCGATCCTCCCTGTGGGACTGCGGGGGGATGACCCCCCGCCCGCACCAACACCATGCTATTTCTCCCTATTTACAATTTGGGTATTAGGGAGATCTCCCTACTCACACTCTTATCTACTTGGCACCTCTGAGAAGATCACGAGTGACAGTGGTGGATCTATGAAATACAGATCTTCAGTGTTACATGCCTCAGGCATGAGAGACTATTTAAGTCAAAGAGTATGTGAGTAGTTCCTTTAGACATAGTGTGAACGATCCAATAGGCATGTCTCTTATGTCTTTGTGGTTGATGCTGTTGTTAACGATACAGTAAGGAGTCCTTCACAATCATCAATATTCTCACAAGCGTACAAAACATACACTTTTTTAAATACCCCTTCCTTCCCCACAACCCACACAAAATGTACAATAAAAATGTCTTTCCCGAAAAATCAAGAATGTTGGGTTCGAATCCTGCTTAATTTGACCATTTAAAAAAAAGATTTTTTAGAAAACGTACATGGGTCTCAATCCCTCCCCCCACCACCACCACCAACCCCATAGTATGTTTTGGACGCATGTGAAAATGTTGATAATTTGTTGGTTGGTTATTGAAGTTTTACATCCTTCCAACATCTAAGGTCATATCAGGATAGGTACCAACTTGTACTAGTTGTAGCAGTGTGCACTCATGGTGACTTTATAGTGCTGCCCCACTGGGAAATCAATCAGCACCATGACTCGATATCCCACTCAGTCACATTATCCTGACACTGAGCTAACCAGTCCTTGCCCTATCTTATTAATGCCAAGCACCAAACTAAGAAGCGACAAGCATCAATTTTGTAAGTCATTGTTTTGACTCGACTGGGAATCAAACTCCCGATTTCCTGCACTGGAGGCTTGCACGCTACCAATTCGGACACTCTGTCATGTATGTATGTATGTATGTATGTATGTATGTATGTATGTATGTATGTATGTATGTATGTATGTATACATGTATGTAAGTATGTATGTATGTACATGTATGTACATGTATGTATGTACATGTATGTATGTATGTATGTATGTATGTATGTATGCATGTATGTATGCATGCATGTATACATATATGTGTGTGTATATGTGTCCTTGGGGAAAGTTTATCTGACTACAACACTCCTTGGCCATTCACATGAGGACATGTTAATTGCTAATAACATACACCCCTCTGTGTCGCCCCATACCCTACATCAACAGAACCAGGCTTCTCTGGTACATCATACCTAAACTAACGCTAAAAAGAACAGTGATCCATAAGACATGAAACTAAGTTTTAAAAGTTACCATTTGCTGGTTATTTCTATCTTAAGGAATTGAAAAGTTTCATGCAGCGAACTTAAAATGTTTGTATCGTCAGAGAACCACGCAGAGTGAGAATAGTTCCACTACTTACCTTCTATAAATAGCGCGGTTGAGGGACAAATTCAAATTGCTATTAGTTTTAGTAATAGAAATATTACTAAAACTGTATCAGTTAGTTTTCTGAGCGGTCCTAATGGCAGTTTTATTTATCCTTGATTTCACACCAGGGCCCGTATGCATGGAGCGGTGTTAGCGAGCCAAACCGCGGTTAGGGAGGAATTTCTGGTTTAGCGCTGAAAAGTCGGTATGCATGGAGCAACAAACACCTCGCGTTTAAACTCGGAAATTCTAACCCCTGCTCATAGCAGGTTTACAGCGGTGTTAGTGTTAGGTTAGTGTCAGGATGGACCACAAATCTATTCAATGCTATCATATTTGACATAATTAAATACGCAATAAGTGAAATTTGATCAAATTAACCCTAAAATCAAAGCGAGATTAACGCTGCCTACGCCTCTGCGGCGATATTAATATTGTCGAATCGACGAATGTAAACTAAACAAATCGCCGCCGCCGCTTCGACGTCGATATCCATACTGTCGCATATCAACAAAACCCACATGGCCGGCGGCTATATATTAGGCCCAAATCTATCCAATGCTGTCATATTTGACAGAATTACATACGCAATAAGTGAAATTTTATCAAATTAACCCTAAATTCGAAGCACTATTAACGTTGCCGCCGCATTGGCGGCGTTATTCATATTGTCGAATCGACGAATGCAAGCAACCCCAGCTTCGACGTCGATATCCATACTGTCGCATATCAACAAAACACACATCGCCGCCGCCGCAGATTCGGCGGCTATATATTAGGCCCAAATCTATTCAATGCTGTGTCATATTTAACAGAATTACATATGCAATAAGTGAAATTTCAGCAAATTAACCATAAATTTGAAGCAATATTAACGCTGCCGCTGCAGAGCCGGCGATATTAATATTGTCGAATCGAGTGATTTCCCAAATCTATAAATACATTCTCGTTTAGCTAACACTCACCGTTTAAGCGCCCATGCATACGGCGTGACATAGTTCTCGACGACGCTGATAACCGGTTGTAGCTACCCTGTGTTAGAGGGATAACACCACACGCCACTAACACTGCTCCATGCATACGGGCCCTGGCGGTTATTGCTTCTACCAAAGTGCATTTTTAGTATTATTATAACTCTTGAGGATGCTAAAGCTGCATAGTCCGATGAAGGATTAAAAGAATTGTTCGAAACCCAAAACATTTACCTAGATTTGATTTTGCATCTTCAACTTGGATACTGGGGCACTGGTTAATCATTAATTGCCGCATAGAATGAAGTCAGTGCAGGGTCCGTAGACATGTGAAGATATGTAATTAAAGGCTTTTCAAGGCTGTTTTTGTTAGGAATTCAAGACTATTTTCCTTTGGATTTCAGGGGGGGGGGGGGAAACAACAATGGCGAATGGCGATTTCGGACTAATTTAGATCATTGGGAACAGTTTAATAGAAGTCAATTCTTTTCAAGATTAATTACCCAAAATAACTTAAATGCAAGGCTTTTCAAGGCCTCGAAATGAGGCAAATGAAGTTCAAGACATTTTAAGACTTTCCAGGCCCCATAGGGACCCTGTCATTGTAATAGAACCTTTCATTGCTGCAAGTCAAATCAAGTCTATGCAGTCCAGCATTTAGGTGCGCACACCAAAATTAATTTGCAAAAGCATTCACTTCAAATATCTCCAAAGTTAGCGCTTTAAAATAAAAGTTCTTCAATTTAAATTAAAGTAGATTATAATGATCAATCCAATATGTTTATCTATAACAAAAAATGTTTGAAACGCAAAACCATCGGATTATGCAACTTTCAATTATGTGTCTGTGCTGTGAGTTTTAATTAGTCGAAACAATTGTCAGTGTCATCGTGAAAATAATCAAACACTAAGTCACACACTCACCTTATCTCACAGACTTACTAAATCACTCACCTCATCTCAGTTACTTACCAAGTCACACATACACCTCATACTTACTTAGTCACACTCACACAATACCATGCTTACCAAACCACACCCACCTCATACTTACCAAATAGCATACATTCACCATATACTTACTAAATCACACACACACATCATCCCACACACTTACTAAGACACACACCTCATCACATTCACCTCATCTCACACAGTTACCGAGTCACACTGACTTCATCTCACACACTTACTAGCTCACTCACATTACCTCACACTTACTAAATCACACTTATCTCACACCTAATTCCACACACTTACTAAGTCACACACTTCATCTCATACACCTCATTTCACTTACTAAATCACACTCACCTCATCTCACACACTTACTTACTAAATCACACACTTACTCAAAAACAGAACTCACACACTGCTCCACATACACATGGTACTCGCCACGACAGTGAACAGGTGTATTCGGCATACAGTACCTCCAGGGTGCGGCACTTGGCAGGCACCTCCTGGCCAGGCCGCAGGAGGATGACATCACCCTCCACGAGGAAGGCGCAGGGCAGGTTCACCACATGCTCGTCGCGGTATGTCCACTGAAGTGAAACGCTTGGCGCCTGCGGAGCGTGTAGATTCACGAAGTGCTCCGACCGCCATTCTGGGCCTTCACTACACACTGAGGGTCCAAGAGCAGGAGGGCAGAGGTTAGCAGCCTCACAATTATTATTATTATTATTATTATTATTATATACAGGTACCAAACCTCTTCCAGAAATCCCTAATTACCAGCTATTTCTTAAACTGGTTAAATACAATTTAGTTCTTCACTTTTCACTGCTTATTTTATATTTAAAAGTTGCATAGTCGGATGGGTTTGAGTTTCCGCCATTTTCTGAGATAAATGTATTATGTGGATCATTATAATCTACTTTACTTTAGATTGAAGTAACTTTTATTTTAAATGGCTAACTTTTGAGATATTTGAAGCACAAACATGCAAAATTAATTTTGGCGTGCATGACAAAACTCGGACACCTTAGGCTTCAGGAGTAACAGATTCTATTAAATTGACTCAGCATTCCTTTCTGCGTGGCAACAAATGTTTGATAAGTGCACCAGTATCTATAGATATGAACAATCAAATATAGGTAATTGCTTTGATTTTGACCATTTTATGTTTTCATCGGACTATGCAGCTTTAAGTATATATTTAGGCTGTCTCCAGAACCCAGGAAATTTAGAAATGCAGGCCACTTCCGGTTCCAAGCTTGCCGGATATTTGGTCCCGTACCTGTATATATGTATTTATACAATAGGCATAACCAAAATAAATGTGCTCTTGGTTGCGCGACTGACCTTGCGAAAAGTTTCCGACCGTAATTTTTTCAGATGAAATTATTGAATCCATAGAAATAATACGTCAAATTACATCATGGTCAAGGGTTTCATGGTGTAAAAAATATATAAATAGAACCTGTCACTGCTGAAATCTATGATGGTCAGCCTTTCAGTGTGCACACCAAAATTAATTTGTCATGTTTTAACTTTAAATATATACATAGTTATTCTTACTCCAAACTGAAGTAAGGCAGATTAGTGCGTAATGTATGGCATTGAGTTTGATTTGTGGCAGGGGGAGGAACCACCGCAGCCACTCCCTCCCCCCAGACTGTCGCCTCAGGCCTCACTCGCCTCAGGCACCTTCTGTCGCCTCCCACAAGAACCTTCCACCACACTACCGCCACTTTCACTACTCCTCTTCCAGCAGCCAAGACGTCAGGGTCAAAGAGTCGCAGAAACTGTTTACCACTGGATTATGCAACTTTAAAGTAGCCATCATAGCTTTTTAGAATAAGAATGAACTAAAGCGGTAGTTATGGAAGAATAAAAACATACTCTTAATAGTCTTAAGCAGACTCTTAGCGCGATATAGAATCTCATTCTCCTTCAGCTTTTCATCCAGAAAGATGGCAACGAGATTGAACACTAGTCCAAACAGCACCAGCAGGGCTTCCACGATCAGCCAGGGGTTTCTGTAACAACAGAAAGGGGTGAAGTCTTCATATCTAAAACACATACTAACTGTTCACTAATTAATTATAAAAGACAGTGATAGAAATAAGCCAAATTTGTCCATCTGAATTATAACTTGGCCACAATATTTACCTTATATAGATATATATACACACACACACAAGTATATACAGTAAAACCTCTCTAAATCGACCGACCTTGGGACCGACTTTAAGTGGTCCATTTAGGGAGGGGGTCGGTTTAGGGAGTTAGAATATGGTTACAATGGTATTGTTAGGACCCAAAAAAAGCGATCGATATAGGGGAGTGGTCGAGCTGTGGAGGTGGTCGTTTAGAGAGGCTTTACTAGACATATATATCTTGGCTAACAATTAATACTTCTTATATATCTATGCAGTGATATAAATAAGCTAAACTTGTCACTTGTCCGTCTGAATCTACACTTGTCCCGGACAAGCTCTTATTTCGAACGCTGAACGAGGATTATTAACACGGCCGGTTTGAATCCCACGATCTACCAAAACGGGGAGACAAACGCTCAACTAACTCGGCAACCCCATCCGGTCTTACCAGACGCTCAACTATCTCGGCAACCCCATCCGGTCTTACCAGACGCTCAACTCACTCAGCCACCTGCTCCAGTCTTACCAGACGCTCAACTCACTTGGCTACCCTGTCCAGTCTTACCAGATGCTCAACTCATTTAGTGAACCCCATCCGGTCTTAGCAGATGCTGAACTCACTCTGCCACCCTGTCCGGTCTTACCAGATGCTCAACTCACTCAGCCACCTGGTCCAGTCTTACCAGATGCTCAACTCATTCTGACACCCCATTTGGTCTTACCAGAAGCTCAACTCATTCAGCCACCCCATCCGGTCTTACCAGACACTCAACTCACTCGACACACCATCTGGTCTTACCAGATGCTCAACTCATTCAGCGAACCCCATCCGGTCTTACCAGACGCTCAACTCACTCAGACACCCCATCCGATCTTAGCAGGCGCTCAACTCATTCAGCCACCCAGTCCAGTCTTACCAGACACTCAACTCACTCAGCCACCCCATCCGGTCTTACCAGATGCTCAACTCATTCAGCCACCCCATCTGATCTTACCAGACGCTCAACTCATTTGGCCACCTCGTCCAGTCTTACCAGACGCTCAACTCATTCAGCCACCCCATCTGGTCTTACCAGATGCTCAAATCACTCAGCCACCCCGTCCAGTCTTACCATATGCTCAACTCACTCAGCCACCCCATCCAGTCATATCAGACGCTCAACTCACTTGGCCACCCTGTCCGGACTTACCGTTGTTCCTGTGATCCGTAGGCCAGAAAGAGGAGGATGACAAGTGTGAGAAGGACGACACAGTTGGTCCAGTGGAATGGAGACTGGCACTGCTCGTGGTTGAGGAAGCACTGATCCCATTTCTCTTCATAAGTCCGGCGCCGCTGACTGATCTCGTGTAGGAGGATCACACTCTGCAGTTCGTCGTGGAGGATGCCCAGAGCATCACGGGTACTGTGCCCAGTAAGATGTGGCAGAGCGCTGTCACCAACCTCCTGCAAAGAAGAGTATGCCGTCTTACACTTACTTAATAGTCACCTTTCACCTATCTGATTTGTTGGCTGAAAAAGCAAACTTTTGTGTATTGTATTTTTTTTTTTTTTTAAAGGAATGTGAATATTTATTTAGCAGTGTATTGGTAGCATAGTTTGCACGGCAGGAAGAACACCCCTTGGGGAAGCCATGCAGTGACCTAACGACGTGTTTGTGGTTAAAGTTGCATAGTCCGATGGTTTTGAGTTTCTGTCATTTTTCTGAGATAACAAAATAAAATTGATTGTTATAATCTACCTTACTTTTGTTTGAAGTAACTTTTATGTGAAATTGCTAACTTCTGAGATATTTGAAGTGCAAGCATGCTAAATTAATGTTGGCAAGCACACCAAAACTTGTGCACCATAAGCTTATGCAGTAACAAGTTCTATTAAATTGACTCACTGTTCCCTTATATGTGTCTGCAAATGCTTAATAAGTGTACCAGTATCTAAGTTAGATATGTCGAATCAAATCTAGATACTTGCTTTGATTTAGAAATGTTGCAGCTTAAAAGGTCACCCTTCACCTATCTGATTGGTTGGCTGAAAGTCTATCGTATTCTTTTCCTTTCTTTAAAAGGAATGTGAATATTTAACTGTCTATTTGTAGCATAGTTTAGTCGGCTGGAAGATCACCCCTTGGGGAAGCCATTCAGTGACCTTACTACATGTTTGTGGTTAAATAAAACTGAACAAAGAGCATAATTTGTCATCAATTTATTTGAAGAATAAAATGTGAAAATAAAGCTATTCTTTTATATTTCATAGAGAAATTGAAAGCTGCATAGTCCGATGAAAGCAATTGAGTTTCCAAATTACGACACCTATCTTGATTTGATTCTACATATCCAACATAGATACTGGTGCACTTGAATTTCTGCACAGAAGGAAATACTAAGTGAACATAATAGAAGCTGTTATTGCGTAAAGTATATACAGTCACTTTACCATGCATGCCAAAAATTAACCTTGCATGTTGTCACTTCAGTTCAAATATCTCAAAGTTAGCCTTTTAAAATAAAAGTGACTCCAAACTAAAATAAATTAGATCATAATGATTAACCTCATCAGGCTCATGTATTTCTCTCCGAAGTGATAGAAACTTAAAGCCATCGGACTATGCAACTTTAACAACAAAAAGAGGAATTCCTTTAAATTAAGGAATCTTGGGATTGCTGTTACTACTATAGCATTACCCCTACATTACCAGTCAAATCTAATCAAACGCTTCAAGACATAATTGATTGATTGTGGCTTTACGTTGTTTTGGTAACAAAGGCTATATTCACAGCAAGAAGTGATTGAATTGTATTCAGATAGAACACTTGGTTGATCAGAAAAAGAGATTTTTCTTCAGCATAGATATCAATGTGTTAACTACATGCAGAAACTAACTTGATGCAACTTGCAAGACACGTTAATAACAGATTATTCGTAAATGGTAAAACAATATTCCTTGTCAATGATATAAATTTAAGGAATAACATACCAATATTCCATCTCTCGTAACTATAATAATCAAACACTTAACACATAAGTAAAATTAAATATAATAGAAGAGATCGTGGTGTTACTGTTATTATATATAGCTGGTAATTAGGTACGGTTAGAAAATAACCGCAATATTTGCTAAGAAGGTTACTCTGTTCCTCTTTATACTTTCCATTCATTTCTTGAAGATTTATACTGCCTATCATGGATAAGTCTAAATAGACTTGTTTTCACCATTAGACAGTTTGTCGATAGAAAGCCCGAGCCTACACTTTTACCGACCCAAGGGATTTTTAACCTCCCACACCACATAGACATGGTATGAGAGCAACTGGCCTTTGATGACGCTGTAAGTTATACACAGCGGTGGAAATCCAAATTGGTAGAGGTGGGGGTATGGGGAATCGAACCACCGACCTTCAGATTAGGAGTCCGACATAGAAAAAAGTCGGACACTCTAACCACTCCACCACAGAGAACATATGAAAATGGATATAGTAGACTGGTCATACATCAGACAATGGGGGTAATATATTTGATTATAGAGTGGAGAATATATATATAGTAGGGAATATATATCCTCCAGTGTGTGGCGCGATGGGGGCCACCTGTATACAACTCCCCGATAGCTGGTGGGGGGGGGGGGGCACTCAACCAATGTGCCAATGGAGGAAGTAGCAAAGTATATGTTCCCTTAGCATTTATACTCGTATAACGCGATATACATCACATATATATCATAAGCTATAGCCTAGGGTAGATTACTTGCTTAAACCGGAAACATAACACTTAAAACATAATAGTCCTGTTCCAATAGGGACAAAATTACAACTAATTAAGATGTCTTACATATTTAAATTATCTTGATAATATATTCTATTCGGTTGGGTATTTTTTTTCTGAAAGCAAAACACATCACTCGCTAGATTTCCCCAAATTCCATGCATGATTGACTTAGGATGACACACAAAAGTTATAAATCACTAGAAACTAGGAGATTCAATGGGTTGGGTTTCTTTTCTTCTAATTAGAGATTATCTTACACACTATTCTGACACACTTTTCTATATATCCATTATATTCAATTGATTCATACTTGCAACAATAACAGAAAGCGAGAAGGGGTAGTTAAATTTAGTAAATGCACCATTAAACAATAGAAACAGTAGAAAGTGGACTCAGATAAAGGCAAGCAAGTGTTTATATGTTTTTTTGTTTTTTATTTAACAAAAAGCACCACTAGAAAACAAGTAGGGGAGTAAAGCCTGGTTTCAGATGAAAACGGGCACATTTACCTACATACCTGGTTGTTGTCACACCCTGTGGTATAGGGGTAGCCTATTCAAGGAAATGCACATTACTCATTTGCACCTCAAATCTAATACTAATCGTTAGTAACACTTAGCATATGATAGCATTGTTCCAATATGAGCCTGTCTCAAAAGGTGATAACTCTTTTTTTTGTGTCCATTGTAACGATTGACACAAAACAGCACAAAAACAGTTACACTGTAAACACAAGGATATTTGCTTCAAATCAATATGTATTCTATTGGGATTATGAAACACCATGTAAAATACAAATCAGTTAATCCTGAGCAAATGCATAAGCAGATAGTGTGTTGATCGATACAATGGACAAAGTTTTGTCTCATGTTGCTTAGCACCTTTTGAGACAGTCTCATATTTAAGATATTACAACAAAATAAATGCCTACCTTACAGCTGAATAGGATAAGTAAGACATATTCGCTGATGACATTCAAAATAATTGTTACTTGTAGCTAACAGTAAGGCACTGGCCAAAGCCAGTCCGTTATTGATGCACTTCTGAATGTGGTTGGAATCAACTGAGACAAGGCTCTTTATGAAATGATGAACATGCTTGTTCATGTATTATACCAACTTGTGACAGTACATAGTCTTTGGTGATTTTATAATAGTCTCACTGCCAGATTGAGTTGCTATTACCATGACCTGATATCCCACTCAGTCACAGTATCCTGATCCTGAGCAAACCAGTCCTTGTCCTATCCTATTAATGGCAAATGTCAGGCTAGGTAGCAACACACCTCAATTTAGTAAGACCGGACGTGGTGGCCGAATCGGTAGAGCGAGGGCCTCACGTGCGGAAGGTCGGGAGTTTGGTGCCGGGTCGAGTCAAACCAATAACATTAAAATTGATACTTGTCGCGTCCTAGCCTGTTGCTTGGCATCAATAGGATAGGGCAAGGACTGGTTACCGGAGTGTCAGGATAATGTGACTGAGTGGGATATTGGGTCATGGTGCTGGCATCCTGATTTCCCAGTGAGGCAGCACTATAAAGTTGCCATGAGTGTGCACTATCACAAGTCGGTACCCGTCCTTAGATGTTGCCAGGACGTAAAACGCCAACAACCAATTTTGTAAGTCGTTCATTTGACCCAGTCAAGGTTCAAACACACGACCTCCTACTTCCACACACGAAAACAAGTCAGCGCTCTCACCAATTAAACTGTTTCGTCTGGTTGCCAGACTGCTGTCAAATTGATTTTCAGATTTCCTAGATAAAAGATTCACCCGGTACTTGTAGTACACGGGTGAACGACAACGTAGTCTAAATATGGGCGAAAATAGCTTTAGTATGGAACATGAAGTAGAAACTGTGGTTCCATGATCAAATGGCTACATATATTGGCGAAATGGGAGAGAATGCAAAAAGACAAGATGTCAACCAGAGAACGCTGTCGATTTCACTTTTAAATTGCATTAAAGTATATGTTTTATTAAATTTTCCAACTCAAAAGTAGCTGGTAAACATGAAGACATATACAAAGAATAAATGTTGCTTCTTAGATTGTGAAATTAGGCTCTCATAACGACTCAATTGATCAGCCCGATTTTTCGACCGTTTTTATATAAGGCTGGTCTTCACCTGTGTACTACAACTACCGGGTGAATCTTTTATCTACTGATTTCCCTGCTCTTTTTAAAAGTAACACTTGGAAATGCTATTACAATTACTACCACTAATATACTACAGCAAGTTCCCGTATACTACAATATAATACCGACCCACCCAGCGGGGAGGCTAATGACTAACATGTGCATATATATACATAAACAATACTCGTACTCATAGAGGTGGACAATGAAGTTCCCAAAATCCAGCAAAAGGAAATGGAAATAGCCCTCCCTATATGGGCGCTGCCATTTGTATACTCGTGTTAAATAATCAAAATCCAGCAAACGGAAACAGAAATAGATCGCCGAACTTCTCTATGCAGCAAAGAGGTTTGACGACAACCATTGGTTAATAATATACTAGTAACACAGTGCAAAACATCGATTTTATTGAAAAATGCAACTTCCGCATAAATGACGACCGTAAACGATTACCATGACTGCGACCGATCGGGTCACCCGAGCCACTAGAATTTCAAATGGAACACCATGAGTGGAGTAAAAAATTCTATCGAATACGGCCACCCCAAGGGTGGGAGGGGGGGGGGGGGGGAGAGGTCGGTCCTAAGCATTGCTTATTCATATTACCGACACACCCAGTGGGGAGGCTAAGGACAAACAAATGTACATATATATACCCATACTTATAGGTAGAAAATGAAATCATCAAAATCCAGCAAACGGAAACGGAAATAGCCCTATGGCAGCCGCCATTTGTATACTCGTGTTGAATCGCATAATAATAAATCAATAATTCTCCGAGCGTATGTCAATAGACTAGTTTGCAATTCCAAACTTTCATGTTTATGCCAAATTGTTCTGTATTTCTATTAATTTAGTTTTGCATTGTGTGTCGCGGCAAACTCCATAGAATGCAAACTCAATGGCCACGGGCATTTGTTGGCTCTCGACGCCGTTTTCAGCACGCAGTCTATAGACAGTTTCGTAATTCTGAATAATGTGGGCAGGTCGGTCCTAAGCATTGCTTATTCATATTAGTAACTGTAGATTCCGAATCACTGTATAACTTCAGTTGTATATAGGCCTATGGTGGTTTAAATGGAAATGTACTAACATTAATTTATTAGTTGAAATGGTTGCAAGTGCAAGTTATGGTAAGAAAACCGCACTAGTTACCAACTGGTAATGGTATGTAACATGCATCGATATTACCGTCCAATAAAGTGTCTATGAACAGACAAATAGGTCAATTAGAATGTGCTTTAGGCCTATGAGGCTATGGCTAGTAGCCTATGTAATACAAATTAAGGCCGAAAAAAAACAACTATTTGAACCCCTGAATTTCACTAATTTGCTACCATAGTTATCTACCCATAACACTACAATTAATAATACCGACCCCCCCCCCCCCACCCCAAGGGGGAGGCGAATGGCGCTGTCACATTACGACGCATACATCGCGTAAACGTATGTTGCTGTATGTGATTATTTGCCGCTACGTTGGGATACGTTGCTATGTGTTACACGTGCATTAGGTGCTCGTTTGTATATGTCAATGTATGTTGACATTTGTCAAGATACGGCGTCGCACGTCAGGGGGTCGGCACAAAACTTTCGACGTACGACAATGTGTGGATTTTACGTTCGCCATATGTTATGTATGCGTTAGGCGTACGTCGATATACATTAGTCAAACGTTGTTCACTATGTTGCACTATCTTGACCTACTTTAAAGGCAGTGGGAACATACAGTCCGCATACTGACAACGTACGTCTAATGTACGATTAGCGTTTCTCCAGCATGTCTTGACGTATGTAACGTATGACGCGTAGTTCTGGTGATCGAATAACGTATAACGTTCACCGGCATTCTGTGAACGTACCATCAGCGTAATTCGAGCATTTTTCACCGGGAGGTACGTTAGCCATACACTGTGTATATGGTATGTATACGTCTACCTGCCCTAATAATGCCGAGCACCTGGTTAGGAAGCGACAAGTATCAATTTTTAAGTCATTAGTTTGACTCGACCAGGGTTCGAACCCACGACCTACCAGCATGGGAGACGGACGCTCTAACTCATTCGGCCATCCCGTCTGGTCTAATGGTTTGATTTGATGGGATCGACCACAAATACAAAGGTTTTCGGTTATAATGCTATGATGGCAGCAGCTGTTCTGGTCGTGCCGAAACATTATCGTTTGGACAGGATCTATCGCAAACGCGCTGGATCCTGGGCTTAACGCTATGACGGCAGCAGCCGTTCCGCAGTATATGTGCCGGAGGACGACCCGGGGTCATAGAACCATATCAGTTTGTACACTCAACTATGACAAACTGCATATTCTACGATCCAGCCTGGTCTGAGCATTAGTGGTTTGACGGGATAGAGGTGGACAATGAAATAACCAAAGTCCAGCAAACGGAAATAGCCCTATACATACCTGCCAACTTTTGTTAAACGAAAATCCTAATAATAGAAATCCACCCGAGCGAAGCGAGGCGCGCAAGCATTCTAGGGGGGTCTGGGGGCTTGCCCCCCGGAAAATTTGAAAAATACATAAAAAATGGTGCATTCTGGTGCATTTTCAGAGACATTTTAGGCACATTATTAAAGAAATTATGACCAGTTTTCAGCCTAAATACTAGAGTGAGTAAAGTTAAAAGTGCATGTATATGTATATAAAATGGAAACTATCAGGCGATTAAAGTCTTTACGGTCATAAACAATGTTTGACTGCCTACAAACTACAATCTTTTAGATTGACAGATTGAAAACTCAGACAAACGGACGGACAGCAGCATACCATACCATTATCATTGTAACAATGATAATTTCAAATGTGCCGAATTTTTTTTCGAATTTGATTTTGAAAAAGCAGAATAATATGTTTATAATTCGTAGGGCGGAATGAGAATAAAAAAATCGTAATTATTCCGCCAAAATCGTAATAGTTGGCAGGTATGCCTATATGGGCGCCACCATTTGTAAACTCATGTTGAATAACAGAAAAATCAAAACCCAGCAAACGGAAATGGAAATCGCTCGTCGAGCTTCGCTACGCAGCAAACAGGGTGGATGACAGCGATTGGCTTAACGATGCTCCGCCACAGAGTAGCGCATACCAAGTCGAGGAACAACTACACTGGTCCCTCGCTACAAATCTTCCATATATGGTGCGATGATGTCACCGGGACCAGTTCCTATATTGTACATGTTCCTCCATGCTACTCTGCAGCGAGGTTGTCAAGGCATTAAGTCCATAGGCCCAATTGATGGTATTCGGGGTCTCAAAACAAATGCCCACTGCCATAGAATTTGCCGATATGCGCAGTGCAAAACTTCGATTTTATTCAAAATTAAAAGAAATAAAGAACAATTTGGCATAAACATGGATGCACAAATGCAATATTAATACCGACCCACCCACGGGGAGGCTAATGACTAACACGTGTAAATATATATATATACATAAACAATACTCTTACTGAACATGACTTCGCCAAAATCCAGCAAACGGAAACAGAAATAGTACTGTATGGGCGCTGCCATTTGTAAACTCGTACCGAGAAACCATCCAAATCCAACAAACGGAAATCGCTCGTCGAACTTCGGTCCACAGCAATCAGGGTGGACGACAGCTATTGGTTAATAATATATCAAAACAAATGCCCGCTGCCATAGAATTTGCCGATATGCGCAGTTCAAAATTTTGATATTATTCAAAATTAAAAGAAATAAAGAACAATTTGGCATAAACATGGATGCACAAATGAAATATTAATAGTTTCTTCCGCGGAAACGACGGCTGTATTCGGGTCACCCGAGTTACTAGAATTTCAAATCGAACACCGCGAGTGGAGTAAGAAAATACACGGTGCAATAATAAAATACTTTGCTGTAGTTATATCGGGGGGTCGGTCCTAAGCATTGCTTATTCATATTACTTTATTCCGTGGAAACAACAGCCGTATTCGATTATCACGACCGCGACTCGGATCACCTGAGTTACTAGAATTTCAAATCGAACACCGCGAGTGGAGTAAAAAAAATACAGATGCAATCATAAAATACTTTGCTGTAGTTATATCGGGGAGTCAGTCCTAAGCATTGCTTATTCATATTAGGCTAAGTTAGTCTTTATCACAAAACATGTTGGTTGAATACTTTTTCCCTACGTTTTGTGTGGCTATCGCTGAAAGCTGGGGGGAATGCAAATGTCACGTGACTATGAAAGCAGCTAATAATCAAAATCCAGCAAACGGAAACGGAAATAGCTCATCAAACTTCGCTACGCAGCAAGCAGGGTGGACGACAGTGATTGGTTAATAATATAGTCGAGAGCAAAACAAATGCCCGCTGCCGATACGCGCAGTGCAAAACTTTGATTTTATTCATAATTAATAGAAATAAAGAACAATTTGGCATAAACATGGATGCACAAATGCATTATTAATAGTCTATTCTGCGCAAAACGACCGTATTCGATTATCACGACAGTGACTCGGTCACCCGAGTTGCTAGAATTTCAAATCGAACACCGCGAGTGGAGTAAAAAAATTACACCTGCAATCATAAAAATACTTACGCAAGTTACAGCCACCAAGGGGGGTCGGTCCTAAGGCTAAGCATTGCTTATTCATAATATGTATAAGCGATGCTTAGGGCCGACCCCCCGATATAACTACAGCAAAGTATTTTATGATGGCTCGTGTATGTTTTTACTCCACTCGCGGTGTTCGATTTGAAATTCTAGCAACTCGGGTGACCCGATTCGCGGTCGTGATAATCGAATACGGCCGTCATTTCCGCGGAATAAACTATTAATATTTCATTTGTGCACCCATGTTTAGGCCAAATTGTTATTTATTTCTTTTAATTTTGAATAAAATCTAATGCCAGGTACACACATAGCATATAGGATTCGCGCACTAAAACTCCCGATCCGCTTAAAACTGAAAACGGGCCGATTCATTTTTCGAATCGCGAATCGCAATCGTAATGATAGCACACACCTACCGTTTTAGCCCTAAAAATAAGTTTTTAGTCGTGAATCGCAATCGGTAGGTGTGCTAGGGGAGTGCACACCTCACGATTTTTGGGCAGTTTTAGATCGTATACGGTAGGTGGGTGCGGAAAAACGATCGTATACGGTAGGTGTGTACCTAGCATAAGTTTTGAACTGCACGTATCGGCAAATTCTATGGCAGCGAGCATTTGTTTTGATATATTATTAACCAATATCTGTAGCGAGGGACCAGTGTCATTGTTCCGCGATTTGGCTTGTGCTACTCTGCGGCGGAGCATTTCTCCATAAGCATATTCAGCGCTATACGGAGCAACCCAACCAGCCACGGTGACACCCAACCAGCCACGGTTGAACTCGTTTGAACCCGTTTAAACTTGTTTCTGGTGCAAAGGCTAGGGGACCAGGCGTTAGGCCAATCGCTGTTGTCCATCCTGCTTGCTCTGTACCGAAGTTTGACGATCTATTTCCGTTTCCGTTTGCTGGATTTGGATTATTCTGTTATTATAGTTTACAAATGGCAGCGCCCATAGAAGGCTATTTCCGTTTCCGTTTGCTGGATTTTGGCGAAATCATGTTCAGTAAGAGTATTGTTTATGTCTCAATATGTGTATATATTTACACGTGTTAGTCCTAAGCCTCCCCGTGGGTGGGTCGGTAATAATATTTATTACGATTACTCAGTATTAGTAGTAGTAGTACTACTACTACTAATACTAGTACGTAGGCCTACTACTACTACTAACTAGCAAGTAACAGCACTATACTAGAGCCTAGACGTGTCGCTACAAGTACAAATGAATTAATGAATCACATACATGATTAATATAATATGATAGTATGAGAATGAGTACGCAGCCCAGACCCCCTGTACTGTAGTGTAGTATTGGTAATGGATGGTTTATCAAATCTTCATATCTGTCAATAGTAAAATTGGGAAACAAATGGGTGATACTGATACTGAAATACATGCACTGTTTTCATTATCTCAAGTTGAAGTTGCAGCAAACAAATGTCGAAATGAATGTTACCATGGTCAGCTTCTGTCATCTTCTCATCGTTTTTCCAGATCTGTCATTACCGTCTTAATTATTTAAGTTAATATGCCCTGGTGGCATCGTCGACTTGGGGATGTCCATTACATAGTGTAATTATTGTCGAAATGTGCCTCTTTGAAGAGTGCCACCCGCGCTATTTTGAAAGCACAGGTTAGACTGAGTGCCGAGTGGACTGAGCTGAATCAAACAGAGTGACATTCACTGCCACTGGCACCGTGACAGGACATCCATGCTCCAGTTCAGGTAAACGAAAAAGACGCTTGCGTAGATTCATGCTCACATTAATATCTACTTCCGCTCACATCTGAAGTGTTGATATTAGTTTATGGACCGAAGCGAACACTACGAATTTGCACATAATTAACTGATGCTGTACAATAATCTTATCATAACAACATTTAACTGTGTTCTAACTCTTGTGCGTTAGTGTGTGCATAGGATGACTAGCGGATGTAAGTTTTGATATGCACGGCAAACTCTATTTCTGATGGTCTTTAGTGACTGTTGAACCACTCTCAGAGTATGCCGGCTGCATATTTTGGTCGGTTTCAGCCAAAGTTAAAGCAGGTTGGAGCCGTCAGGTGGCAGCACGAATCTTAATGAACTCTATGAAGATTAATTTCCCAGGTGGCAGCACCTCTAATTAGGTTTAACCGCTACACTTCATTGTGTACAAAGCAATGGTGCGTATTTGGGTCGTTCTCAGAAACTCTGTAACACTTGAGGTAGCCTACTTGAAATGCATATTTAAAAAAAGCCCATTATTGGAGTGCCAATATTTAGATTTCATTATTTAGCCCAATAATGTGGGAGATATTTTAGATCAAAAGTAAATGTTAATGTTGTGTATTATGTATCTTATTGGGATGGATGTAGATAAAAGATTCACCCGGTACTTGTAGTACACGGGTGAAGGACAACGTAGTGTAAATACGGGCGAAAATAGGTTCAGTATGGAATCTGAACTAGAAACCGTGGCTCCAGTATAAAAATGGCTGCATATATTGGCACAGAGTTGGTGAAATTCGAGAGAATGCAAAAAGACAAGATGGCGGCTGCAGAACGCCATCGATTTCACTTTTAAATCTGATTAAACTAGCTATTATATTATATTTTTCAACTCAAAGATAGCGGGCTATAAAATAAGCCGTGTTTACACGGGAGAGTTAAATCGCTTCATATAAATCACCTTGCCTAGTTCGCCTCACATTCGCCGTGTAAACGAGACTCTGAGGCGGATTAGGGCTGATTAGCTTCATATGATTCCCTTTATGTAAACCACCTTGCGAGGTGGTTTATATGAAGCGATTCTGCTGGTTCCCGGGCGGTGATAGTATAAAATAGTAGCGCTTGCCAGCTACAGATGGAGCAGTAACTAATCGCTGGTGCCCAGCAGTGTTAGGGCCCGATTAGGCCGAAATCTATTAAATGCGATCATATCTAACAAAATTAAATCCTCAAATAATGAAATTTAATTAAATTAACCATAAATTCCAAGCGATATTAACGTAGCAGCTACATCGGCGTCGAATCGACGAGTGTAAAGTAAACAAATAGCAGTGCTCGCCGGCTACAGGCAGCACTAAGGCTGCTGGTTCCCGGTCGCCGACAGACTTTCAAACTCGCTCCTGTAAACACACCACTACTTCGGTTCATATAAATCGCTTTGTCTAATTCGCTTCACAATTGCCCGTGTAAACACGGCTTAAAACATATGTAAAGAATAAATGTTGCTTCTTAGATTGTGAAATTAGGCTCTCATTTCATTGACCCGCATTTTCGACAGCTTTTACATGGTGTTGGTTTGCACCCCTACTGCAGCAGTACGGGGTGAATCTTGTATCTAGGATGGATGTAGCTAAATAAATAGAAAATTACAGCACTATTTTGTGACATTGTCAACAGCATTGAAAATAAAGTGTCACAAACTTAATGAAACCCTCTGAACAACAGCACATTTCACTTCAAATGGCTAAGTTTCTCCCAGTACATACAACAAACCGTATCCAAAGCTAATATAAGCGGATTGTGGGAATGATTTGCAGAACCTTCAAATACTTGGACGAAAAGATGCTGATCACTTTGTACAAGAGCCAAGTACGGCCAATACAAGAGTATGCAGTCATGATATGGCACGTTGAAGAAGGATATTGAGTGGCGTTCTCTGTGGCGGAGTGGTTAGAGTGTCTGACTTTTTTCTAGGTCAGACTCCTAATCTGAGGGTCGGCGGTTCGATTCCCCATGCCCTAGCTCTGCCAATTTGGATTTCCACCGCTGTGTATAACTTACAGCGTCATCAAAGGCCGGTTGCTCTCATACCATGTCTATGTGGTGTGGGAGGTTAAAAATCCCTTGGGTCGGTAAAAGTGTAGGCTTGGGCTTTCTATCGACCAGCAGTGGAATGAGGAAGACCAGTCGTCTATGACTGAAATTTCCCCTGCTTAAACAACTAATGGACAAAAAAAAAAAAAAAAAAAATCCATTGAAGCTGTTCAGAGAAGGTTAACTAAGCTAGTGCCACATCTGAAGGACCTTAGTTATCCAGACAGACTCAGGAGACTCAAGTTGCCAAGCCTCACATAGAGAAGATTTCGTGTTGATATGATCAACACGTGGAAGTTCCTAAATGCTGAGTATAATGTGGATGAGGCATTGCTATTCAGACGCATACAGGGAAGCAGTAGCAGAGGTCACTCCAAGAAGCTTTTCAAGCCAAGGTACAACAGTTCACTCAGAGGTGCTGTCTTTTCACAGCGAGTGATAAACATGTGGAATGAGCTACCGGAAGAAGCTATGGAAGCAGCTACCATAAATCAATTCAAGAATGCGCTGGACAGGGCCTGGGCCAGAGAAACATTCCTGTACGATTTTGAGGCTGCATACCACTAGAGCTGAGAGCTACGAGCTATGTATAGGCTACCACAAACCTGCATCAAAGAAGAGGATAATAATAATAAATGGTCATACACAATGTCTTCATTAAGTTGAAGACATTTATTTCTAACAAAAATTATAAAGATGATGAAATAGTTAACCTTTTCTGCAGTCATTAATATCATAACATTTCGTTTCCACTTGCAAGTATTATGAAACCCTGTCTCAAACAGTGAGTACAGATACTGTCCTGGAACTATTTTCACCATTTGACACTCGATGCATGGACCCAGTTATGGTATAGTAAAAGATAAATCCTGAAATTGCCCCATAACATTGAAATTTGAGCCAAACATTTGTGTAAACATTGCTAATATTGTTCTGCTTTTCTCTTTAATCATCACAAATAACACAAAACCATAGCAATGAGGTTTCAAATTATTATTACTCCTGTTTATAAAGCAAGTGGCATGTGAAATGTCCTAAAAATATCAAGCTTTGTGTGGAAAATATTTGATTTTGGAGTCAAACTGGTTTTCCTGCTATACTGCTATTTATTGGGCGTGAGCATCATTTGACCTACTTTAAAATGTCAGAATATGTTTATTTTCAATTATTCAGATGCTAAAGGACATACACCCTGAGGAAGCCTGTATATGGGACTTTGACAGTATTTTGAATTTGTGGTACTGATGTCACAGTATTGGTACACCACTTCTGAGAACGACCCATTTACGTTATCTGATAAAGCACAAAAATGCTATTTACTTCGAGATGACCGGTTTTGATAGTAAGCCTACTATTAGAAAAACTAGGGCAATGTGATACTTCAGGCTATCTCATCAGGATATTAATATTTTGGTATTCGCACCAATCAATGGTAGTCAGGTGGGGTGATGCCATGTCAGAACCCTTCCAAGTCAGTAATGGTGTATGTCAGGGAGGGATATTGTCCCCCTATTTATTTAATATTTATATGGATGACCTGTCGAAAAGGTTAAATCAGTGTAAAACTGGATGTATTAATGGATTATTACTTCTAAATCATCTCATGTATGCCGATGATTTGGTAATATTCTCACCATATAGTAGTGGACTGCAAATGTTACTTAATATATGCTCTGAATATGGCCTAGAAGCTGATATCAAATACAATGCTATTAAAAGTATGGTAATGATCATTCAATCAAAATATGACAAGGATACTGTGTTTCCTGATTTTATGTTAACTGGTGCTCCCCTGTCAATCTCTACTGAAGTCAAGTACTTAGGACACTTCATGACTGATGACTTTAGAGATGACAGGGATATTAATAGACAAATTCGCAAGTTATATGCTCAGGGAAGTATGCTCATCAGGAAATTTTATATGTGTACAGCTGATGTGAAGGTAAATTTATTTAGAACTTTCTGTACTCCATTGTATACTGCCCAGATTTGGTGGAACTATAGAATGTATAGCATTAGAAAACTGAATGCAGCATATAATGACATTATGAGGTTATTACTCCGGTTACCTAGGTATCACAGTGCTAGTCAGCTGTTTGCCAATATTGATGTACAAGCCTTCCAGGCTGTTATCAGGAAACTAATATTCAAATTTATTACTAGACTTGACAAGTCAGAAAATGGTATAATACAGGGACTTGTAAAAATAGAAAAGAGTGATTTCAGATTTACGTCTGCCATATGGAGGCATTGGTACAAACATTTTGATATTGGTTAGTACGGTAGTATTCATACTATTACTTATATCCTAATCGCATTAATTTTTATATCTACTTACTATGGACAAAATTATGTAACTACCATAATCCTGAGTCTGAAATATAGAATTAAATTGAATTGAATTGAATATTAGTAGAGTGGGGATCTATATCGCTCACCAGGCGCGGTGGCCGAATGGGTAGAGCACAGGCCTCGCGTGTGGAAGATCGGTAGTTCTCGAGTTTGGTTCCTGGCCGAGTCAAACCAATAACTTAAAAATTGATACTTCTAGCTTCCTAGCCTGGTGCTCGGCATTATTAGGATAGGGCAAGGACTGGTTAGCTTGGTGTCAGGATAATGTGCCTGAGTGGGATATCGGGTCATGGTGCCGGCGGCCTGATTTCCCAGTGGGGCAGCACTATAAAATTGCCATGAGTGCATACTGTCACAAGTTGGTACCCGCCCTGATATGACCTTAGATGTTGCTGGGACGTAAAGCAACAACAAACAAATCTATATCGCTGTATCGTCTGGCCAACAATAACATTAAATATATAACCAGACAGTAGGCCTATCATAGAATGAGTTGAGCGACCGCCTCCCATTTTGATAGGTCGTAGGATTCGAACCCCTGGGTTCAAACCCTGACCGAGTCAAGGAAAATTATTTAAAAATTGATACTGTATTGCCACTGCCTAGTCTGGTTCTTGGCATTACTACTATACTAGGATAGGACATGAAGCAGTGGAATGAAGATGACCAATTGTCCACGATTGAAATTTGGATATATTTATACTTAGGCTACAAATCAAATCAAATTACCCACCCCGTATAGGGGTCTGTGAAGGGGTAGTAAGTTAATTTGTAATCCTTTTTTTATTGGCCAGATGATAAAGGCACATGGGCTCCAAATTAAAACACATTCAATACATGGATGTATATGTGCGTGTGTGCATGTTGTCCCGATTGATGTGTCTATAGCCGTGTTTACACGGGCAATTGTGAAGCGAATTAGGCAAATTGATTTATATGAAGCGATGTAGTGGCGCATTTACACAGACCGAGTTTGAAAGTATGTCGGCGCCGGGAACCAGCAGCCTTAGTGGTGAGCCTGTAGCTGGGGAGTACTGCTATTTGTTTAGTTTACATTCGTCGATTCACAATATGAATAACGACGCCAATGTAGCGGTTACGTTAATATCGCTTGGAATTTAGGGTTAATTAAATTTCATTATTTGAGTATGTAATTCTGTTAAATATGATCGCATTCAATAGATTTCGGCCTAATCGGTCCCTAACACTGCTGGGCACCAGCGATAGTTACAGCTGAGCCTGTAGCCGGCGATCACTGCTATTTTACACTATTGCCGCCCGGGAACCGGCTGAGAGTCGCGTTTACACGGCGAATGTGAGGCGAACTAGGCAAGGCGATTTATATGAAGCGACTTAACTCGCCGGTGTAAACACGGCTTATATCTGTTGATCTACTTATTATAATTGCAAGAGCAGCACTTTAATACTGAGAAAATAGCCTTGTTAAAATTGAGACTGCTGTCATAAGCCCCGTTCATACAGCACAACTTTAGGCCGAACTAGATAAGGCAAACTAGATGAGGCGAACTAGGCGTGAAAGTGTGTCGTATCCACACATCCAGTGCTTGGGGTGGTTTAAGCCGGAAATCGATATCTGCGCATAAGCAAGTCCATACTAACCAGTGCCACTTTCGGTTAGTCGACATCGCCACGAGAGAGTGTGGGTTCGACCTAGATATGTATAGACTGAGTCGTATTGTTTTGGAACGGTCAAAACTTCTGCTGGGCAGTGAAAACCTATAAATAAATGATGAAAAAAATATCTGTGCACAGCTAGCCGTTTCATAGACCAAATTATATAATATGCACTTTGATCGACCGGAAAATCAACAAACTCAGGTCTCGACTGCGCATGCGTGTGACGTTCTTAAGCTGCCTCAAAGTAAACCACTATCGGCCACACAAGCAAGATGGGCTGACTTAAGCTAGTTCGCTTCATATATACTACCTCACGACGTGGTTTACTTGAAGCGAACTAGACGAATCAACTCAGCCCTAATCCGCTTCAGCGTCGCGTCCACATGGCGAATGTGAGGCGAACTAGACAAGGCGAACTAGTTGAGCCGACTTAACGGGCGTGTATGAACGGGGCTTAATTAGCTCCCAGCACTATCGTTTACAACATAATTTGTTGCACATGGTTTGTACATCCAATAGTATGTAATTTAAAACAGAAAATGGAACTTCCTTATAGAAATTATCAACTTTATAACACGCTTTCTGGGGATGATCATAATTCATATATATATTGTGTCCGAATAGCGGCAAGTGAGATCCGAAAACAAAGGACTCCGCCATGCACTTACTTCCACTTCCACCACCACGAATACCCCCGTACCACCACCACCACCACTACCATCGCCTTTGCGCTATTTGCGAACAACACCACTCACGCCACCATAAAGAAGTGGAAGCCACGGTGGCCCAAAACCAGATACTACTACACTTTGATATATCTCAATTGCGCTAGTGTAATCACGCCCACGTGGGAACAGACGGGATGGCCGAATGATTTGAGCGTCCGTCTCCTGTTTTCGGAGATCGGGGGATCCGAACCTATGGGGTCGTGGGTTCGAACCCTGGTCGAGTTAAACCAATGACTTAAAAATGTATATTTGTCGCTACCTAGCCAGGCGCTCGGCATTATTGGGATAGGGCAAGGACTGGTTGGCTCAGTGTCAGGATAATGTGACTGAGTGGGATATCAGGTCAAAGTTGATTCAAACTAAAAGTAAGGTAGGTTATAACCATGAACCGAATATATTTATCTCAGAAAATGACAGAAACGCAAAACCATCGGATTGTGCAACTTTAAACATTGTTCAGCTGATCTCCAACATTTACTTTTGTGTCACCGTGGTTTTACGTGGGTTATGCCTACTCATCAACAGAATGAAATGGTTGGGATCACGGTACAACCCTTCAGCCTTGAGCGCTCTCCAAGCCGAATTTGAGTGTATTTCCCCCCAGGTATCAGCTTGAAGAACAAACCTTGAGTAGGTTGTCAAAGTCGAGGCGAGTCGAGACTCAGTTTAGTTTAGGCGCCGGTACAGAAGGGAGAGTAGGTCTTCGCAGTTGACACATCGGCTGTGGTAGTAGGTTTGTAGAGTTATGAATATATTTCGCACGCTATTTGTTATTATCAGCAATACGCCCAATGGCAGGCTTGCTATAACTATTTAGGAATTAGGAATTCAAGTGACGTGCAAGGTCAAGTTGAAGTTGAAAACCGTCTATAAGCAGTCCCATGTCCTAGATAAAAGATTCACCCCGTATTTATAGTACTGCAATGGAAGTACGGTGTGAATCTTTTATCTATCCATGTCCGAGATTGATCTGTGTAATCTGAGCATTCATTATTACATTAGGGCCCACCTATTCTAGTCAGAGCCACCGCCCCCCCCCCCCCCCACCCCACCAAAGCCAATACTGTCACCTTGAATATTGTCACCTTGAATATGTATGACATGAACAATATGCTTTGCATTCGTGTATTAGGGGGGACAAATTGTGTATGACATTCTTGGATATTGATTAGCAGTAGGCCTGGCAACACGCATACGAATTTCGTTTTATTCCGCACATAGCTAGAGTTATTTAGGGTTGTCGAAGATGTTCTCTTTTGTTGTTGATGATAACTCAATTCCACACCAAGGTTTTCTGGTAGTTTTTGGGCGGGTTTTCCATTTTGTTAGGGGGGGGGGATACTTTTTGGTTGTGTTGATAAATAATTGAATTGTTCGATTTTGTTGTTGCTGCTGCACTTCTGGCCATTGCCCATTGGTATTCACAGGTAGTTAATTTACGCCAATTTTAGCTAACCTTTGCAGTCTCCATGAATGGGCAAATCTATGTATAATTTAATCAGGTTTGTAATTTGGTACGTTGGTAAACAGGTAAATATATAACGTGGTTTTGGGAGTATATACCGGTTAGTTGGCTTTTAGTATGATGGTTAGTTCGGAATATAACTAGTGCTTGGTTTTCAATTAGGTTCGAGGCTACATAGATATAGATACAGGCAGTGACCATGTCTAATTAACTAAATTAAAACAAAAATTGCACATGCAAGTTTCACCCAGTAAAGGATTATATATATATATATAATTATAACCAGACGGGATGGCCGAATGAGTAAGAGCGCCCGTCTCCCGTGTTGGTAGATCGTGGGGTCGTGGGTTCGAACCCAGGTCGAGTCAAACCAATGACTTAGAAATGTATACTTGTCTAGCGCTCGGCATTATTAGGATAGGAAACGGACTGGTTGGCTCAGTGTCAGGATAATGTGACTAAGTGGGATATCGGGTCATGGTGCTGGTGGCCTGGTCTTCCAGTGGGGCAGCACTATAAAGTCGCCATGAGTGCGCGCTATCACAAGTCGGTACTCGTCCTGATATGACCTTAGATGTTGCTAGAACATAACGCAACAAATAAACACTAGGGTTCCCCCAAACAAATAAAAACTCCTATAGCAACTGGCTCGTTATTTTATAGGGCATTACACAATAGAAATGTTTAAACCAATAGACCGAATCACGGTTCCGACTGCGCATGCGCTGAAAACGGCGTTGCTAGCAAAGCAAATGTGAATGGCCATTGAGTTTGTCGATATGCGAAGGGAAAAACTTAGATTTTATTCAAAATGAATAGAAATATATAACAATTTGGCATAAACATGGATGCACACATGCAATATAATCTGATGAATATAGCTAATGAATATAGCTAAGACAAAACTAGCCATAGTTAAACATTTTGAGCTAAAAAAACACATACAATTCCACACAAAACAATCAGTGATATCCACATCACCATTATTAATTCTTGTTCTAAATATAAAAATGGCAAATATGTCAACATACACTTGATCCAGAGAAATATATAACCAATATCTGATTAACCCTACTAATTTTCTAGTTCTACATATGTCATTAACCATAGGATATAAATAAAAACATTAATAAAATACGTAAAACTGACCCTGGCTATGGCTCTAACACTAGTCTGAGTGCCCAGATTTGTCTAAATCTAAATGCACACGGCATAAGATGTGCATATTATATTGATGTAAATGCAATGCTGGATAAAAGAGTAATATCTTAATTTATTATATATATTTTTTTAGTTGGTATTCTATGTTTCAAACAAAAGCTGAGATGAGCTGAAACTAGCACATTTCATAGCTGCACCCAGTGTATTAGCATGTGCCATGTGCTTCTTGTGTGTTTGTTTTGCTCTGACGCATCCCACAATGCACCACTGGAATGGTGATGTAGTCAATTGTGAAGCAAGCTTATAGAACCGAGGCTAAACATGGATCTGTATGTATAGGTTGTCGCTGACCTGGGCCCGTATGCAGGAGTCAGTGTTAGCGGGGTTTGGTGTTACAGCCTATTACCGATTAGCTATCGCCGATGTCAGGAACTGTGTCAAGTCGTATGCAGGAGCGCGTAACACTTACATTTTAGCTAAACGTGAAATTATTTATAGATTTGGGAAATCCCTCTGCGTCTGTACCCATATTTTAGGCTTATATCTATTAAATGTTATCATATTTAACAGAATTAAATACGCAACAAGTGAAATTTATTCAAATTAACCCTAAATTCGAACCCTCCTTAAGGCTACCGGCGCATTGGCGGCGATATTACTAGTTATATTTTCGAATCGACGAACGTAATGTAAACGAAACGCCGCCGCTGCCAGTATGGAACGCAGCGGCGGCGGCGATTTGTTTACATTACGTTCGTCGATTCGAAAATATAACTAGTAATATCGCCGTCAATGCGGCGGTAGCCTTAAGGAGGGTTCGAATTTAGGGTTAATTTGAATAAATTTCACTTATTGCGTATCTAATTCTGTTAAATATGGTCGCATTGAATAGATTTGGGCCTAATAAATTCGCTAAACCTGATATTTTTTAGGGGTAAGGTAACACCGGTTAAGCCTTTGGTGTTAGGCCTAACACTGACTCGTGCATACCATTTTTTCGCCACTAAACCGGAATTCCCGCCAAACACCGTTTTGCTTCGCTAACACTGACTCCTGCATACGGCCCCTGTAGGCCTACAGTAAACCCGTCTTGATTGAATACACTCTTTTGAGTACCGACTGCAAATGAAAACGCTATTTTTAGCATTGACTCTAATTGGTATTTATTTGTTCATTCGGTTGGTTTAGCGTGTTGTTGGAGGGAGGTGTGAGGGGTTACATCACACCAACATCTACGGTTATATCAGGACTGGTACCCACTAAATGTTACAGTGCTCGTTACATTTTGTATAGTGCTGTTCAAATGGAAAACAAGGCTACTGGCACCATGACTCGATATCTCCTTCACATTATCCTAATACTAAGCAAACCAGTCAGTGCCCTATCCCAGTAATTCTGAGACCACACGGGATGACCGAATGAGTAGAGCGTCCGTCTCCTGTTTTGGGGATACCTGGGAAAACTGAACCCATGGGTCTGTGGGTTCGAACCCTAGTCGAATCAAACCAATGACTTAAACATGTATACTTGTCGCTTCCTAGCCAGGTGCTCAGCATTATTAGGATAAGCGCTCAGCATTATTAGGATAGGGCAAGGACTGGTTGGCTTAGTGTAAGGATAATGTGACTGAGTGGGATGTCAGGTCACGGTGCTGGTGGCCTCGTTTCCCAGTGGGGCAGCACTAAAAAGTCGACATGAGTGCGCACTGTCAAAGGTCGGTACCCGTCCTGATATGACCTTAGATGTTGCTAGGACGTAAAACAAGCAAACAGTAATGCTCAGCGCCAGACTAGGTAGCGACGAGTATCAATGTTGTAAGTCATTGGTTTGACTCGGCCAGGGTTTGAACCCTGGGGTTCGAATCCCACGATCGACCACAACGGGAGGCGAACCCTCAACTCATTTGGTCCTTGGGAGTAGCCTAGACATTTTGCCTTTCCCTTTCCAGGCACTCCCAAATCGAAAATGTCTTGGGACGGTTATATCGACAACTTGATGGCTCAAAGCACGGATGCCTCAGGCACTATGCATGCCGCTAAAGCGGCCATCATAGGCCTCGATGATGGAACACCCTGGACGAGCAACATACACCCAAACGTAAGGACAATAGACGAGATCACCGTTCCGATTGCGCATGCACCAAAAACGGCATTGGCAGCAAAGCAAATGTGTACAGCCATTGAGTTAGCCGATACACATAGGGAAAAACTTTGATTTTAATCATAATTAATAGAAATACATAAGAATTTGGCATAAACATGTATGCACATATGCAATATAATGATCTGATGAATATATCTAAGACAAAACTAGCCATAGTTAAACATTTTGAGCTAAGAAATATACAATTCCACACAAGTCACTTTAAGGCTGCTATCCACATCACCATTATTAATTCTTCTTCTAAATATTAAAATGACACTTGTTTCAGAGAAATATATATATTATCTGATTAACCCTAATCATTTTCTAGTTCTACATACAAAGGATCCAAAACCGGGCGTTACAATTTATTGGGGCAAAACACTAAGTGTACAGGAAATGCATGACAAAGCAAACCTAGATTACCTAATGGTTAGAAGAGATTCACATCTATCACTTATGTACAAAAGAGCCAGAGATACCTAATATATAGACAACACAAAAAGGAATACTAGATGGGCTGATTCCACTCTACTCAAAGCCCCCAAGCCTTCCACAAACAAACTAATTAAAGTACCAATTTACAAAGGCGGCATAATGTGGAACAACCTACCAACCAGAACCAGGGCAGCGTCCTCTTACCTTGAATTTAAAACCTCACAAAGAGTACATCGAATTGGGCAGGCCCTTATGCAGTTGCAGTAAAGTATGTTCCATGGCGTCACCATACCGTAAGTGGCAGACCACCGAACCCTCAGCCTCGGTTTCTCTCCCCCACCCCCATTTTCTTAATTTGTTGCTGTTCCTCTGTTATCTCCAGTCAACCATATACAATGACAGAGACAGTCCAGGTAAAAATGTCAAATTTAAGACCTAAATGCACTGGGATTGGTCCCACTGCTTCACTGGTCACAGCTGGTCCAGTGTATTATTAACAACCCCACCCCAACAACATAATTCATAAACTCACATAACTAACTACATTAGAGTTACACTAGAATTTTCCTAACAAACCAACATTTATATATCGCTTCCCTAACTGCAACTGAACACTAAAACTTATTACAAGTTTACCAACTGAATACAGAAGATAACTTCTGCTTACATTCTAAATACTATGTAAATACTCACATTGATCTGACTAATATTGATCTAGTTATGACACTACTGTACCATATTGTTATGGAACTTTTGGGTTTCAGAATTTCATTGTGTTACATGGTGCAAATTGTGTATTCAACAGGTATTGTACACCTTATTCTATATACCTTTTGGGTAAATAACCCTGAATTGAAAAATGGCTGGAAGACCAGTGCTTCGGCACTGACAAAATACTTATTCAGCAGAATAAACATATTTACCACAATTTTTCTTTACCATAGTATATAAATAAAAACATGAATAAAATAAGTAAAACTGACTGGTTTTGGCTCTTACACTAGTCTGAGTGCCCAGATGTGTCTAAATCTAAATGCACATGGCATATGATGTGCTGATTATATTGATGTAAATGCAATGCTGGATAAAAGAGTAATATCTTAATTTATTATATATTTTGTTTTAGTTAGTGTTCTATGTTTCAAACAAGAGCTGAGATGAGCTGAAACTAGCACATTTCATAACTGCACCCAGTGTATTAGCATGTGCCATGTGCTTCTCGTGGGTTTGTTTTGCTTTGACGCATCCCACAATGCACCGCACCGCTGGAATGGCGATGTAGTCTATTTCCACAGGTCACACTCATACAAACTACAACTGGCATTGACAGGTAGGGCCTAACTATGCTCCTAGTAGTCCTACGGGGAATGGAATAATGAGCGTCATTTTGTAACTTGATTCAGTCCATCATAGGGACTTTGTCGCTGCCACATGCCGGTGCCCCATGCCGGTGTCGCAGTTTCCACCGTCCGCCAGTTTCCGCGGTACGCATACACTCAAATTCATTCATCATTTGTTGGCCCGGCGCCAACAATTCTACACTGCAGACAGTATGCATGACCTTTTTACTAAAGTAAAACAAGAAAACATTTTAGCCTTTTTGAGTGCAGCTGAACTGTACCACCTCATATAGTTGACTAAATAAATTCTATCAAATATTAATAAAACTTTTCTTTTTCTATGGGAATTTGCTTCCTTTGACCACAAATATATGATTGTGAGCTTTCTAATTTAATGAGTGTCTATTGGCACATAATTGATTGTCTGCTTTTACGTGTAAAAGCGATGGTTTAAACAAAAAACCTAACATTTCTCACCGTGAATATGGCCTATGCTGCCGACATGGCATAAAGCAACCACCAATCAATCAATCAATCAAACTCAAATGCATTGTCAATGGCCGTGAGCAATCTTCGTACAGAAAAAGTGAAATATCTCTAAAACCACACCACCTAGAAACAAATCGCTTGGTACACATATAGAAAACATCTTTACCAAAAACATTATATTAAATTTATAAGGTTTGGATTCTTGATTTCTATTAATTTTGAATAAAACTACTGTTTTGCACTGCGCATACCGTCAAACTCAAGGCATTGTCAATGGTCGTGAGCAGTCTTCATACAGAAAATACAGAAAAAGTGAAATATATCTAAAACCACACCACCTAGAAACAAATCGCTTGGTACACATATAGAAAACATCTTTAGCAAAAACATTATGTTAAATTTATAAGGTTCGATTTTGACGCATGGGCAGAAGCGATGCGTACCGCAGAAACTGGCGGACGGCGGAAACTGTGACACCGGGACCTGCCTAGATAAAAGATTCACCACATACTTACAGAAGGGGTGAACGACAACGTAGTCGAAATACGGGCGAAAATAGCTTTAGTATGGAACAGGACATACAATATCTGGTTCCAGTATCAAATGTCTACTTATATCGGTACAGAGTTGGTGAAATGAGAGAATGAAAAAAGAAAAGATGGTGATAGAACACTGTCGATTTGACTTTTAAAGTCAATTAAACTACATGTTTTATTATATTTCTCAAATCAAAAGTAGTGGGTAAATATTAAGATATATGTGAAGAATATATTTTTGCTTCTTAAATTAACAATTCATCTGCTTTTTTCATTTACCCAGCATGTCGAAACTTTTCGTCAGCTTTTATATAGGGTTGTTCTTTACCCCTCCTGTGGCTAATCTAGCTGTACGGGGTGAATCTTTTATCTACATATAGCAGTGAGACTGATAACATTACTACTACACTACCCAGTCCTCCCCACGTTCCCCTTCTGATTTCTCGGCAGCAAAGACAATATTCGTCGATAAATGAATGAATGAACGTGGCCGTCATATTTATATTTAAATTAAAACTTACACGTAATTCTGAAATGGTCAAATATGTTTTAAATGGTTAAATTTGCATCAATGAATACAATCATAGCCAAATTTAACACACAAGACATAGCTAAAGTTGAGGTGTACAGTCCAATTCTTCTTCGGGACTTTTAAAATTAGTTTTTTAGTGGAGGTCTTGTCTGTTATTTCCATATTTTTTCAATTGTTGGTGCAAGGCCAGAAAATCAGCACATTCGAGAACAATGTGGTAGTGGACATATTTTGAGGTATTTGAAGTGCAAACATGGCAAATTAATTCTGGCAAGCATGCCAAAACTCAGACACCATAGGCTTATTTATGTAGTAAGATTCTAGTAAATTAACTCGGCATGCCCTTCTATTTAGCCACACATGCTTAATAAGTGCACCGGTATCTAAGTTAGATATGTAGTATCAAATGGTGCACCAGTATCTTAGTTAGATATGTAGAATCAAATCTAAGTTTTTTTGGTATGAAATTTTGACATTTTATTGAACTATGCAACTTTAAGTGACTAATTCCAGAGCTTCTCTGGCATCGAACCTCCTCCCTCACACACTCTATATCGTCATCCATACAGGCTCTGCACATTACACCTCAAGAAGGAAAACGAATTTCAGAAGCGTTCAAAAGGAAAGATTATCAAGATTTTATTTCAAATGGAGTAGTGCTAGAAGGTAGACACTACATGTTTCTCCGGGAAGTAGATAAGCACATCGTCTACGCCAAGCTAAAAGCAGGCGAAGGAAGCCCGTCTACAATCTCCATGTTCGCCTCACAGAAAGGTTGGTTTTGTTGGGGATTTTTGTCCTGGAAATATACTGTCCCCATCCACTGTCCCCATCCACTGTCCCCATCCACTGTCCCCATCCACTGTCCCCATTCCACTGTCCCCAATCCACTGTCCCGCAATCCACTGTCCCCAATCCACTGTCCCCATCAACTGTCCCCATCAACTGTCCCCATCCACTGTCCCCATCCACTGTCCCCATCAACTGTCCCCATCCACTGTCCCCATCCACTGTCCCCATCCACTGTCCCCATCCACTGTCCCCATCCACTGTCCCCATCCACTGTCCCCATCCACTGTCCCCATCCACTGTCCCCATCCACTGTCCCCAATCCACTGTCCCCATCCACTGTCCCCATCCACTGTCCCCATCCACTGTCCCCATCCACTGTCCCCATCCACTGTCCCCATCCACTGTCCCCATCCACTGTCCCCATCCACTGTCCCCATCCACTGTCCCCATCCACTGTCCCGATCCACTGTCCCCATCCACTGTCCCCATCCACTGTCCCCATCCACTGTCCCCATCCACTGTCCCCATCCACTGTCCCCATCCACTGTCCCCATCCACTGTCCCCATCAACTGTCCCCATCAACTGTCCCGATCCACTGTCCCGATCCACTGTCCCCATCCACTGTCCACAACCACTGTCCTAACCACTGTCCTCACCACTGTCCTAACCACTGTCCTCAACCACTCCCTTCAACCACTGTCCTCAACCACTGTCCTCAACCACTGTCCTCAACCACTGTCCTCAACCACTGTCCTCAACCACTGTCCTCAACCACTGTCCTCAACCACTGTACTCAACCACTGTACTCAACCACTGTACTCAACCACTGTCCTCAACCACTGTTCTCAACCACTTTTCTCAACCACTGTCTTCAACCACTGTCCCCATCCACCGTGCTCATCCACCGTGCTCATCCACCGTGCTCATCCACCGTGCTCATCCACCGTGCTCATCCACCGTGCTCATCCACCGTGCTAATCCACCGTGCTAATCCACCGTGCTAATCCACCGTGCTCATCCACCGTGCTCATCCACCGTGCTCATCCACCGTGCTAATCCACCGTGCTCATCCACCGTGCCCATCCACGGTGCCCATCCACGGTGCCCAACCACGGTGCCCAACCACGGTGCCCAACCACTGTGCCCAACCACTGTGCCCAACCACTGTGCCCAACCACTGTGCCCAACCACTGTGCCCAACCACTGTGCCCAACCACTGTGCCCAACCACTGTGCCCAACCACTGTGCCCAACCACTGTGCCCAACCACTGTGCCCAACCACTGTGCCCGACCACTGTGCCCAACCACTGTGCCCAACCACTGTGCCCGACCACTGTGCCCGACCACAGTGCCCGACCATTCTGCCCGACCATTGTGCCCGACCACTGTGCCCGACCACTGTGCCCGACCACTGTGCCCGACCACTGTGCCAGACCACTGTGCCCGACCACTGTTCCCCGACCACTGTGCCCGATCACCGTCCCCCGACCACCGTCCCCCGACCACCGTCCCCCGACCACTGTTCACCGACCACTGTTCACCGACCACTGTTCACCGACCACTGTTCACCGACCACTGTTCCCCGACCACTGTTCCCCGACCACTGACCCCGACCACTGTCCCCAACCACTGTGCCCCGACCACTGTGCCCCGACCACTGTGCCCCGACCACTGTGCCCCGACCACTGTGCCCCGACCACTGTGCCCCGACCACTGTGCCCCGACCACGGTTCCCCGACCACGGTTCCCCGACCACTGTTCCCCGACCACTGTTCCCCGACCACTGTTCCCCGACCACTGTTCCCCGACCACCGTTCCCCGACCACCGTCCCCCGACCACCGTTCACCGACCACCGTTCACCGACCACTGTTCACCGACCACTGTTCACCGACCACTGTTCACCGACCACTGTTCACCGACCACTGTTCCCCGACCACTGTTCCCCGACGACTGACCCCGACCACTGTTCCCCGACCACTGTCACCGACCACTGTGTTCGACCAATGTGCCCCGACCACTGTGCCCGACCACTGTGCCCAACCACTGTGCCCAGCCACTGTGCCCAACCACTGTGCTCAACCACTGTGCTCAACCCTTGTGTTCAACCCTGTGCTCAACCCCTGTGCTCAACCACTGTGCTCAACCACTGTGCTCAACCACTGTGCTCAACCACTGTGCTCAACCACTGTGCTCAACCACTGTGCTCAACCACTGTGCTCAACCACTGTGCTCAACCACTGTGCTCAACCACTGTGCTCAACCACTGTGCTCAACCACTGTGCTCAACCACTGTGCTCAACCACTGTGCTCAACCACTGTGCTCAACCACTGTGCTCAACCACTGTGCTCAACTACTGTGCTCAACCACTGTGCTCAACCACTGTGCTTATTCACTGTCCTTATTTACTGTCCTCATTCACTGTCCTTATTTACTGTCCTTATTCACTGTCCTTATTCACTGTCCTTATTCACTGTCCTTATTCACTGTGTTCATTCACTGTCCTCATTCACTGTCCTCATTCACTGTCCTTATTCACTGTCCTTATTCACTGTCCTTATTCACTGTCCTCATTCACTGTCCTCATTCACTGTCCTTATTCACTATCCCTATACAGCTGTCGTTATCGGACTTGCCACTGAGCAAAGCCAGGCGGGAATGTTGAACCAAGCCGTTGCAGTTATTGGTGAATATATGGAGTCTCAAAGTATGTAAGCTGGTAAGTAATATCCGACAATCTGTTAGCATTGTGTCTAGGGCTATACTATCAACGTGATTAAGTGATGATATTCTGAAAGTCATTGGTCTGAAGCACCTGTGGACTCATCTTTTGTGGCGTGGTGATACTGGGGTGGTCCTGGTAGGGGGGGGGGGGGGGGGGGGGGGGCTCTTTGTTGAAGCTTTACATCCCAGCAACATATCAAGCCTTATCAAGACAGGTACTAATGGTGCTGTCACATTATGACGCCTCTCGCCAACGTGCGTCGACGTATGTGATTTTTTGGCACTACGTCGGGATACGTCAGTTTGCGTTACGGGCGTTAGGCACGCGTTGGTATACGTTGATCTACGGCGACGTTCGGCGGCGCGCGTCAGGGGGTCGGCAAAGTTTTGTGCTTGCACAAAACTTTCGATGTACGACAACGCGCGGGTGACAACGTTATGGCGATGTTAGGGGGACGTCGAGATACGTTAGACGCACATTGGACGCACATTGGACGAACGTTGTTCTGACGTTGTCATACGTTGACTTTTTTCCTGTTACGGCGAGCGTTCCGTCAGCGTGTCAGTAACGTACCACCGTCGGGAAGCGTTACCCACACTTTAGGCCAACGTCGCGCACGCTGATTGCATGCTGGCACCACGCCGACACGCGTCGGAACACGCTGGAGTGTCATTGGTCATGCGTCGATCACGCGTCGATCACGCGTTGATCACACGTCGATCACGCGCTGAACACGCGCTCTCATACGTTGTGCAACATGTGAGCTGGTCATTAGCAGAGGGCTGGGAAAACGTTATGCGAACGCTAGGCACACGCCGCACGCGTGACGCTCGTTCCCACACGTTGCGCCCACTTTTTTTGTTTTTTGTCTAATGCGTCGATAGACATTACCACAACGTCGGGCGCATGCTACCACTATGTTGCGCTGACGTTGAACTTTTCCCACCACGCCGAAAAGTTTTACATTTCTCGATGTAAAAAAGTGATTTTGCGCGTTGGTGGCACGCCGGCGAGATACGTCGTAGTGTGACAGCACCATAACTTGTGACCACGCACACTCATTGCAACTTTATAATGCTGCCCCACTGTGAGATCAGGCCGCCACCCAATTTCCCACTCACTCACTTTATCCTAATAGTGATACTGAGCTAACCAGGCTTTGCCATATCCTAATAACTCTAAGCGCCAAGCTAGGTAGCAATACGTACCAATTTTGTAAGTCATTGGTTTGACTCGGCTAGGATTTGAACTCCCAACTTCCCACAAGGAAAGCTTGCGCTTTAAGCGAGTAGGCCACTGCGTCCGGTCGGTGGTGGCATGGGGGGGTGGAAGTGGTCAAATTAAATTTCATTTGATCATTTTCACTGCCCTCAAAAATGGTAGAGGTAAATCAAAATATAAACAAAATCCTCATTTTGCTCGTTTAAATGTCAACAAGTTTTATTGACACAAATTGCCCCATATATGATGTGTAACATCACCTGACCAGGGATCTTGTCCTCACTTCCTCACCAGGTGAAGATCACTTCTGCCGCTGCCTGTTATGAATGGTGGACATCATCCATGCCTTTAGCAACAGATAGGTGACGTCACTAAGCCATTCTGGACTGGAATCCCGAGGTTAAACCTAGCAACGTGGCTTCGGATTAGCATATTGTAACTCATGTTCTCAGGTGAAACCTAGCAATTTAGCCTTACATTAGCATATTGGAGGTCATGTCCCCCAGGTTAAACCTAGTAATTTAGCCTTACATTAGCATACTGAAGCTCATGTCCCCAGGTTAAACCTAGTAATTTACCCTGACATTAGCATACTTGAGGTCATGTCCCCAGGTTAAACCTAGTAATTTACCCTGACATTGGCATACTGAAGCTCATGTCCCCAGGTTAAACCTAGTAATTTAGCCTTACATTAGCATACTGAAGCTCATGTCCCCAGGTTAAACCTAGTAATTTAGCCTGACATTAGCATACTTGATGTCATTTCCCACGTTAAACCTAGTAATTTAGCCTTACATTAGCATGCTGGTACTTATTCCCAAGCGTTAAATGTAGCAGTATGACTTCACATTACTGAATTGGAACTCCTGCACACAGGTTAAATCTAGGACTGCACTTCATACTTTGAAACTCGTATATCCAGGCTAAATCTAGCAGTTTGACTTGACATAGTGAAACTCGTATACTCAGGTTAATTCTGGCAGTCTGTAGTGGAACTAGTAAAGCCAGGTTAAATCTGACAGTGTGGAACTCGTAAACCCAAGTTAAATCTGGCAGAGTGATGTCACATAGTGGAACTAGTATACTCGATTAAATCTGGCAGTGTGACGTCACATAGTGGAACTTGTATTCAGGTTAAATCTGGCAGTGTGACGTTACCTAGTGGAACTCGTACTCAGGTTAAATCTGGCAGTGTGGCATCACATAGTGGAACTTATAAACCGAGGTTAAATCTGGCAGCGTGATGTCACATGGTGGAACTGATATTCAGGTTAAATCTGGCAGTGAGATGTCACATAGTGGAACTAGTAAACCCAGGTAAAATCTGGCAGTGGTACATCACATAGTGGAACTCGTAAACCTAGGTTAAATCTGTCAGCATGACGTCACATAGTGGAACTCGTATTCAGGTTAAATCTGTCAGTGTGATGTCACATAGTGGAACTCGTAAACCCAGGTTAAATCAGGCAGCATGACGTCACAGTGGAACTCGTATTGAGGTTAAATCTGGCAGTGTGACTTCACATAGTGGAACTCGTAAATCCAGGTTAAATCTAGCAGTGTGATGTCACATAGTGGAACTCGTAAGCCCAGGTTAAATCTAGCAGTGTGACATCACATAGTGGAACTGATATTCAGGTTAAATCTGGCAGTGAGATGTCACATAGTGGAACTAGTAAACCCAGGTAAAATCTGGCAGTGGTACATCACATAGTGGAACTCGTAAACCTAGGTTAAATCTGTCAGCATGACGTCACATAGTGGAACTCGTATTCAGGTTAAATCTGTCAGTGTGATGTCACATAGTGGAACTCGTAAACCCAGGTTAAATCAGGCAGCATGACGTCACAGTGGAACTCGTATTGAGGTTAAATCTGGCAGTGTGACTTCACATAGTGGAACTCGTAAACCCAGGTTAAATCTAGCAGTGTGATGTCACATAGTGGAACTCGTAAGCCCAGGTTAAATCTAGCAGTGTGACATCACATAGTGGAACTCATATTCAGGTTAAATCTGGCAGTGTGACATCACATAGTGGAACTTGTAAGCCCAGGTTAAATCTGGCAGTGTGACGCCACATAGTGCAACTCATATTCAGGTTAAATCTGGCAGTGTGACATAACAGTGAAACTCGTATTCAGGTGAACTCGTATTCAGGTTAAATCTGGCAGCGGGACATCACATAGTGGAACTTGTAAACCCAGGTTAAATCTGGCAGTGTGATGTCGCATAGTGGAACTTGTATACCCAAGTTAAATCTAGCACTGTCCATTGACGATCACTGCATCATGATCATTGCATCAAGCATGTTTATTGAATAAAGATATTCTTTAAGATAATCACTAACACACCTGGATGATTATTTCCTTAACCACTGAACCGCTATCGAAGTAGGATAATTTCCATATGGTCATAATTGGTCCATTTTCCAGATTCATGTATGCATGTATGTATGTATGTATGTATGTTTATTGCTGAGGTTTATAAGCACTTTGACAGTTTCATTTGGAGGCTAGGATCGGGATGGTTCCATATTGGATGATGCATCTTGTATGCATCGTGATATATATATATATCACATTTGTATATTTAATTAATTATGTTTATAGAAGCAAGCATGTGGTCAAGTCCCTCTTGGGGACTTCGTGAGATTATAAAGTCCATTGAGCGTTGTGATGGGGCTGGTAATTGATTATATTGATTTCCAATATTCCCCTTTGATAATAGCCATCATATATAGGTAGCTTTATATTATGTACATTTAGTCGGGAGTAGGAGTACCCTAATATTGAATCAGTCAGAATGATGAGCACTTTTTCTTTTATGAAGTATTAAGGATATTGAATGCATGTTCCTCTCCCGTCGATATTTAATTTTCTAGCGAACCATAATATATTGCTAGTATCGGTTTATATTCGTCTGATAATATTGACTGTTATAATTTCAAATGTCTCGTAAATAACAAGAGTACTGCACTAAATAAAATGTGAAAATCAAGATTTGATGTTCAGTTGTTTTTAAATAAGATTTTATATAATTAACGACTTGTTCTTTTTAAAGATCTACTTCTTACTCTTTGAATATTTGTTGGTGTTGATTACTATTTTCGTTATTTCTGAATGTGCAAATTAATTTAAACCAAACTAAAATCTCATTGGTTTAAGAATGGAAGGATTGGAATGTTTTACTAAGTGGTACTGGTGTAGTTATGCCTATTCATATGAAGTTTTAGTCAATCTTATAGTGCCCCCCCCCACACACACACACTTTCCACATATGCTAAATCTGTCGCCAATGTCAATATTGATTATAAACCTAATTGAAAGCACTAGAAGCCATACTTGATTAAAATTTACAGTAGACCCTTTTCATCAGCATGTTGCACAGTAAACAGTTACCAACAGTAGTTCTTGACACTGCCCTCAGTAGGTCGGTGGTGGAAATCCTCTTATAGTACCTCTAACAGAGAGCAAGTGCCGTTGGCATTTGTACTTGCAATTTCCACCAGAGAGCATGTTGGTGGTGGAAATCACCTATTGTGTGCGCCACCAGGGTATAGTCAATTTCGGCTGGGTCGATATCATTGAGGAAGTAGGTCTATCTGTAATTGCTTTTAGTTATGGTGGCGCCATCTTACGGAAATTGACGTAGATCCACTAACATGTGTAATTTCACCTCCTTGTTTTGATTTGAGGGGGATTTAGCTTGTGCAGCCTAATAGAAATAGGACGACCGGGTATCTCCAAACAGACCAGACTGGATAGCCGAATGAGTTGAGCATCCGTCTCCCGTTTTGGTAGGATTTGAACCCACTTGTTCAAACCCTGGTCGAGTGGAGGTTTACGTCAAGATGGCAACATCTAAAGTCATATCAGGATGGGTACAGACTTGTGACAGTGCGCACTCATGGCGTCTTTATAGTGCTGCCCCACTGGGTATTCAGGCCACCAGCACCATGACCTGATATCCCACTGTCACGTTATCCTGACACTGAGCCAACCAGTCCTTTCCTTGTCGTAATAATGCAGAGCGCCTGGCTAGGTTGAAACAAGTATCAATTGTTAAGTCATTAGTTTGACTAGACAAGGGTTCGAACCCATGCCCATGATCTACCAAAGCGGGAGCGGATGCTCAACTCATTCGGTCATCCCATCTGGTGTATATATCATGTATGTAGAGTAAAACCTCTCTACATCGACCGACCATGGGACCGACTTTAAATGGTCCATTTAGGGAGATGGTTGGTTTAGGGAGGGTTTTTTCCCCATCGTTACAATGGTATTGTATGGGCGATCGTTTGGGACTCAAATAAAGCGATTGATATATGGGAGTGATCGATCTGTCGAGGTGGACGGTTAAACAGGTTTTTGTGTGTATATGTAGTGCCTGTCAAGTAGGACTTCTACCAAATAGCACACCTCATCATTATTTGGATGCCAATCCGTGATGGGGGGACGAGTTTTAGACAGGACAGATAGCTTATAGGGTTCGAACCCTGGTCGAGTCAAACCAATGACTTAAAAATTGATACTTGTTGCTTCCTAGCCTGGCGCTCGGCATTATTAGGACAGGGCAAGGACTGGTTGGCTCAGTGTCAGGATAATGTGACTGAGTGGGATATCAGGTCATGGTGCTGGTGGCCTGGTCTTCCAGTGGGGCAGCACTATAAAGTCGCCACGGGTGTGCACTGTCACAAGTCGGTATCCGCCCTGATATGACCTTAGATGTTGCTAGGATGTAAAACAAACAAACATAGCTATAGGACTCCCCCCCCCCCGGCCCCCACCCCCACAATCCCCCTCCCACACACCACCACCACCATGCCAAGACTTCATTCAGCACACATCAAAGCCTCCAGCCAACCTAATTGCACTTGGACGAACTACTTTCCGCGGCGGAAGAAACACAAATACCATTATCCGTGCACTGTCGTGTAGTAGAATGGAAGTTGAACAATGGCGTCGGATTACCCGCCCCCTGAGAGAAGCGGACACGTGGTGCACGTGAATAATCAACCAGACGGGATGGCCAAATGAGTTGAGCGTCCATCTCCCGTTTTGGGAGATCGTGGGATTCGAACCCTGGTCGAGTCAAACCAATGACCTAAAAATGTATACTTGTCGCAACCTAGCCAGCCGTTCGGCATTATTAGTATAGGGCAAGGACTGGTTAGCACAGTGTCAAGATAATGTGACTGAGTGGGATATCCGGTCATGATGCTGGTGGCCTGGTCTCCCAGTGGGGCAGCACTATAAAGTTATCATGAGTGTGCAATGTCACAAGTCCGTACCCATCCTGATACGACCTTAGATGTTGTCAGGACGCAAAACTCCAACAACCAACCGTGAATAATCACGTTAAGTGCCGCCAGTGTGACTGGGCACCGCCAGGGGGCACCACCTGCCGTGTGGTATCCGTCTGGGCTGTGTGTCGTACCTGTTCAGCTAATGACACCTGCGGAGGGAGAGCCTCGTTTATAACGTGTAGATCACGATGTTCTGCCAAGGGCACATTGGCTTTTAAATTATATAAATGGTCATTACCCATCTAGCCACATTACACCGACCGCCATAATTGCTGCTTACGTCAGCTAATAATAAATTAGCCCCCCCCACCCTCGCCGCTGCTCCTTGTGATCTGATTAAGTAATGTTGGTTGGTTGTTGGAGTCTTACGTCCTGGCAACACCTATGGTCATATCAGGATGGATAGTGACTTGTGACAGTGTGCGCACATGGTGATTTTATAGTGCTGCCTCACTGGGAAATCAGCCAGCACCATGACCCGATATCCCACTCATTCATATTATCCTGACACTGAGCTAACCAGTCCTTGCCCTATCCTATTAATGCTGAGCGCCAAGCTAGGAAGTGACGAGTATCAATTTTGTAAGTCATTGATTTGACTCAACCGGGAGTTGAACTGCCGCTGTCTATCATGGGAGACCTGCACTCTACCGATTCGGCCACCTGGACCAGTAATTAAGTACTGTCATTTATGTTGTTGGCAGGCGTTGGTTAAGAAGACTACGCATTGCTTAGTTGACAAGTTTGATCAGAAATTCAAAATAATTGAGTTTATCAAATACATAATTGGTGTTGACAAGATCCGTGTTACCTGACGTGGTGGCCCAATCGGTAGAACGCAGGCTTCTTGCGTGGAAGGTCGGGAGTTCGAATCCCGGCCAAATCAAACCAATTACTTACCAAATTGATACTTGTCACTATCTAGCCTGGCTCTCAGCATTAATAGATAGGGAAAGGACTGGTTAGCTCAGTGTCAGGATAATGTAACTGGGTGGGAAATCAGGTCATGGTGCCGGTGGCCTGATCTCCCACTGGGGCAGCAATATATAGTCACAATGAGTGTGCACTATCACAAGTCGGTGCCCATCCTGATATTACCTTAGATGTTGCCATGATGTAAAACTCAAACAAACAAAGATAGTTAGTCAATTACCATGCCACTTAATGAGGTCATCGTGGTGAAACGCCAGCTGGCGGCAGAAAAGTAAACCACAGAGCTCTCTCTTGTGTCTACTCATGATATGCAACATTACATGCCGACACGACAACACCATCCTTACAGACTTATCCTTTTACATCCTGGCATCATCTAAGGTGCGTTCCTACGTGTAATACCAGGTACACACCTACCATTTGTGCGCATCCACCTACCGTATATGATCTAAAACTGCCCGTTTCGCGCACAAAAATCGCTAGGTGTGCGCTCCCCGCGCACACCTAGCGATTGCGATTCGCGACTAAAAACTCAGTTTTAGGGCTAAAACGGGTCGATTCGCGATTCGAAAAATGAATCAGCCCGTTTTCAGTTTTAAGCGGGTCGGGTCGAGTCGTGAGTTTTAGTGCGCGAATCATATACGGTAGGTGTGTACTTGGCATAAGGCTTGTGGGTTGATTTTGCGGTTTTGTTTATGGGGGTTTTACGTCCTAATAACATCTAATGAAAACAATAAGACATCTAATGAAAACAACATTAAGACCAGGCGGGATGGCCGAATGAGTGGTTGTGGCATTCGAACCCACGGGTTCGAACGCTGGTCGAGTAAAACCAATGACTTAAAAATTGATATGGCTCACTATCTAGCCCGGTGCTTAGCATTATTAAGATATAGGGCAAGGAACAGTGGAATGAGGAAGGCCAATCGTCCGTGATTGAAATGTCCAAGTGTACCCAAAAGAAAAACTAAAGACGCTCAGCAGCAGGACGAACCGGAAGCCAATGTGGGTATTCTGAGGTCAGCCAGCCAGCGCTCTTACTGACTCAGAGGCGTAGGAGGAGGAAAAGGAGGAAAAGAAGATGAGGAAGAAGAAAAGGGAAAAAAAAGAAAGAGGAGGAATAACATTATATTTATTTATAATTATAGTACCTATTTCCAATGCCGACACATGTATGAATTATATAATTATTTTACCAGAAACTACATCTAATTTTATTTGGCCTCAGGAAGATGGACGGAAAAATATGCTAATCCTAGTATTAGGTGAAGAGAATAGGTCAGTAAAGACTGGTGGGTGTTGGTGGGGGCGGGTGGGTGGGTGGTGGTGGGGGGCGGGTGGGTGGGGGTGGGGGGGGGGGGGACAAGGCGGACCGGTCACAAGAAGGGAGGAGACGTGGGCCTAATTCAGTAATTGGTTGAAAGGCCAGAGATAAATACTTTGATGGCAACCACAACTTTGTTGACTATGTGTGTCTGACACTCACTTGCTCCTCTCTACTAATTCTGTAATGCTAGTCCAATTATCCTGTGTTTTACTTAGACTGGGTTGCCAACATCACGTTATTGGTATTTTTAACTATTTGTTCAAATAGATTTAAAGTTTACTTTCTGCTACTCAAGGTGGATAAAGTTTGAACTTAAAAGTAATTTAATAAACAGTTCATCGCCTTCATATGGGTTTTAAGTGCATTGGGCTTCTGTAATGTATATATCGATCTTAGCTACGCCTACACACACCTGGAGTAAAGGGCGCGGTGGCCGAATCGATAGAGCGCGGGCCTCGCGTTGCAGAAGGTCGGGAGTTCGATTCCCGGTCGAGTCAAACCAATGACTTATAAAATTGATACTTGTCACTTCCTAGCCTGGCACTCAGCATTAATAGGATAGGGCAAGGACTGGTTAGCTCAGTGTCAGTGACTGAGTGGGATATCGGGTCATGGTGCCGACAGCCTGATTTCCCAGTGGGGCAGCACTATAAAGTCGCCATGAGTGCGCACTGTCACAAGTCGGTACCTGTCCTGATATGACTGTAGATGTTGCCAGGACGTGAAACTCCAACAACCAACACACGTGGCGTGCTTCCGGCTTCAACCCCTGTATCGGCCAATAACTGTTTAGGATTATGAGAAACACAATACTTGCGTCACAAATAATGTAATTTAGACCGATGCCATTATCGTCGTAGTAGAAGCCTGAATTGACTAATGGAATTATGTTGTTACAAACGGTATCTCTAGAAGGGCGGTTCCTATTAACGTTGCAGTGTTCTGTATATTCGTCTCCTTTTTTGTGGTTTTCTCCCTTATTTATGTCTGGTGAATGAACGAACAGCTGTCGGGACTGCACTTACATCTCTCAGCAAATGCGTGAATTTACTGGTGTTTTAGTTCAGAACTTTGTATATGAGCCGTTCTATCAAACTGGGCACTGAGGTGTGACATGGAAACCAAAAGTGAAAACCTTTCAAATAATTGTAGAAAACATTCCAATTAATAGCAGAATACATCTTCATTTGAAGGTTTACATGTCGCCCATATGTCGGAGTTAAAAAAAACACGCTATTTCACTTTTTGATTTTGATCTCATACAAATCGAGCAATACATTAATATCAAGACGGGCAATAGATAAAAGATTCACCCCATACTTGCAGTACAGGGGTGAAAAGCAACATATTAGAAAAACGGGCAAAGAATTTTGACATGGCGGGGAAATGATTTGAGTTGGTCAATTCTTAATTTAAGAAGCAAAATATATTCTTCACATAAATCTTCATATTTACCCGCTACTTATGATTTGAAATATATAATAAAACATGTAGTTTAAGGAATCCTTTATCTAGACGGGAAACAACAATGGCAAACACTGTAGCAAAACCTATAGTATTAGTTACAACCAATCGCAACAGCAATACCAACAGTGAGAATGGCGCGTCCGACCTGGCCCGACTCGCCCGGCGGCGACCGACATTGACAGCTCCGTTTATCCGGCTGTCGGTTCGATTAAAGCCTGGCATGACGGCACACCTTGGGCGGACACTTAACTAGCCGGGTTGTGACAGCTCCGTTTATCCGGATGTCGGTTCGGTCAAAGCCCGGCATGACGGTAGGTACACCTTGGGCGAACGCTTACCTAGCCGGATTGTGTCTGGCTGTCAGTTCGGTTTTATCTGGCTGTCAGTTCGGTTTTATCTGGCTGTCAGTTCGGTCAAAGCCCAGCATGATGGTACACCTTGGGTGGACACTTACCTAGCTGGGTTGTGACAGCTCTGTTCTGTCTGGTTGTCGGTTCGGTCAAAGCCGGGCATGACGGCACACCTTGGGCGGACACTTGACTAGCCAGGTTGTGACAGCTCCGTTTATCTGGCTGTCGGTTCGGTCAAAACCTGGCATGATGGCACACCTTGGGTGGACACTTAGCTAGCCGGGTTATGACAGTTCTGTTTTATCCGGCTGTCGGTTTGGTCAAAGCCTGGCATGATGGTACACCTTGGGCGGACACTTACCTAGCCAGGTTGTGACAGTTCTGTTTTTTCCAGCTGTCGGTTCGGTCAAAGCCCGGCATGATGGTACACCTTGGGCAGACACCTACCATGCCGGGTTGTGACAGTTCTGTTTTTTCCCGCTGTCAGCTCGGTCAAAGCCCAGCATGACGGCACACCTTGGGCAGACACTTACCTAGCCGGGTTGTGACAGTTCTGTTTTTTCCAGCTGTTCGTTCGGACAAAGCCCAGCATGACGGTACACCTTACCTAGGGCAGCCACTTACCTAGCCGGGTTGTGACAGTTCTGTTTTTTCCGGCTGTTGGTTCAGTCAAAGTCCGGCATGACGGCACACCTTGGGCGGAACTTACCTAGCCTGGTTGTGACAGCTCTGTTCTGTCCGGCTGTAGGTTCAGTCAAAGCCTGGCATGATGGCACACCTTGGGCGAACACTTACCTAGCCGGGTTGCGACAGTTCTGTTTTTTCCAGCTGTCGGTTTGGTCAAAGCCTGGCATGACAGCACATCTTGGGCGGACACTTACCTAGCCAAGTTGTGACAGTTCTGTTTTTTTCCAGCTGTTGGTTCGGACAAAGCCTGGCATGACGTCACACCTTGGGCAGACACTGTGACAGGTCTGTTTTTTCCGGCTGTTGGTTCGGTCAAATCCTGGCATGACGGCACACCTTGGGCAGACACTTACCTAGCCGGGTTGTGACAGTTCTGTTTTTTTCCGGCTGTTGGTTTGGTCAAAGCCCGGCATGAGGGGACACCTTGAGCGGACACTTACTTAGTCTGGTTGTGACAGCTCTGTTCTGTCCGGCTGTCGGTTCGGTCAAAGCCCGGAATGACGGCAAACCTTGGGCGAACACTTGTCTAATTACGGCGGAAATAGCCGTGTGACAGCTTAGGCACCTCGACGAGTGATGAATCGCACCCCCGAGTGACAGTGACAAAGCGTGTGCTTCGTTATATTTACACGTTTTATGAGTGTGTGACTAGGTAGGTAGTGGTGCTGTCCCACGTCGAACCGTGATCGTGCAAATAAAAACATGTTAAGCCATGCATGGTCATGCTCCACATGCAGCCATACACCTCTTTCACCCTGAGTGGCGGGCGGGCCTTTTAGAATTTTTGTTTTTGTTTGTTGTTGTTGTTGTTGCATGACTATAGTTTGCCACTCTCTCCTGCACCCCTCCCCTCATAAGCCTACCACCAGCCACATGCATATACACAGACACACAGACACATAATTTGAAGATTTATACTGCCTACCATGGATAAGTCTGAATAGTCTTGTTTTTACCATTAGACAGTTGGTCGATAGAAAGCCTGAGCCTATACTGTTATGGACCCAATGAATTTTTAACGTGCCACACCACATAGACATGGTATGAGAGCAATTGGCCTGAATGACACCGAAAGTTATACACAGCGGTGGAAATCCAAATTGGCAGAGGTGATGGCATGGGGAAAGCTAGTATTTCTTTTTTTTTTTTGGGTCCATTAGTTGTTTAAGCAGGGGAAATTTCAGTCATAGACGACTGGTCTTCCTCATTCCACTGCTGGTCGATAGAAAGCCCGAGCCTACACTTTTACCGACCCAAGGGATTTTTAACCTCCCACACCATATAGACATGGTATGAGAGCAACCGGCCTTTGATGACGCTGTAAGTTATACACAGCGGTGGAAATCCAAATTGGCAGAGCTGGGGGCATGGGGAATCGAACCGCCGACCCTCAGATTAGGAGTCTGACCTAGAAAAAAGTCAGACACTCTAACCACTCCACCACAGAGAACTCTATTAATCATCGGAACCGGAAGTGGAATAGCTTATCTCATAAGGCATGTATAAGGAGCAGCTCAGTGGAAGAGATAGAGGGGAATATCATTCATCCATAGATATATGTGTCGTGGTAGCGATACAAACGAACTTGAAAATCGTGCATAAAGCGGGATTCGAACCCTCATTCCAGCTCTTCCAGGGTGAGCGTTGTAGCGTGTTCCGATGAGACGAAAGAATTGAGCTTCTTCATTTCCAAAAGGGGAAGATGTGATGTATGTAATAACTATGAGCAGCAGGCCGGACCCAGCGGCGGGTGCTCACGTGACGGGGAGACTTGGTAAAGCATGACTGAATAAAGAATTACCCGTTGAACAGGACTCATAGCGTTCACGTCTTACTCTAACAGTAGACTTCTTCTTCTTTTCGTTCGCCTTCAATTACACTTGGAGCCCAGTTCGTTGAATTTGTCTCCAAGTGTCATATGGCTGTGTATGCATGGTACCATGGTTTGTTAGGGTGCGCCTTGCGACCTGCTACCTTCGACTTCAGCACTCGAAGTTTTCTGTTAGGGTTACCTCACCCTTAGCTCCTGATCAAAGGACCTACCTTGGGAGCACAAGGGGCTTGAGCTTATAACGCGGCTCTTGCTCGCATGATGTACCTGTCATGGGACACATGAGGTATTTCAATGAGGACACCAGTGCCAACCAGTTGCCCACTCCTCGTCCTGTTAGGATCATCGCCAGTTGGTCCGGGGCTGTTTATTCGACTGGGCAAGCCCACCTTATTTCACAGCTAACCATATTTAAAGGCCATGTCGCTATCCGCCACCTGCGACCCACTGGGTTGGGGATGGTCGCCCCGGGGATGATCACCCCGTAGCCCAGTAGACTTCCTATTAGACTATCTAGGCTCCCTGTAGATAAAGGGGTGAAAACCAACATATTAGAGGGGTGAAAACCAACATATTAGAAAAACAGGCAAAGAATTTCAACAGGGCGGAGAAATGAATTGAGCTGGTAAATTCTTAATTTAAGAAGCAAAATATATCCTTCATATATAAATCTTCATATTTACCCGCTACTTTTGATTTGAAATATATAATAAAACATGTAGCTTAAGGAATTTTAAAAATAAAACCGACAGCATTTTATCACCGCCATATTATCTTTTTGCATTCTCTCCCATTTCATCAACTCTGTGCCAATATGGGTAGCCATTTGATACTGGAGCCAGAGTTTCTACTTCCTGTTCCATATTAAAGCAGTTTTCGCAAGCTTTTACATAGGGTGTGTGTTAATCCCTGTACTGCAAGTACGGGGTGAATCTTTTATCTAGGCTCCCTGATGTAATCAACCTGCCCACATCTATAGCCGTGTTCACACGGGAAAAGTTTACGCCGCTTTATACAAGGTGGATAATATGAACCGAACTAGTGTCGCGTTCACACGGGCAGTACTTGGGCTGGAAATCGATATCAGTGCATGAGCAAGTCCAGACTAACCAGCGCCAGTTTCGGTTAGTCGACGTCGGCACGAGAGAGTGTGGGTTCGACCTAGATATGTATAGACTGAATCATATTGTTTTGGAATCGTAAAAACTTCTGCTGGGCAATGAAAACCTTAAAATAAATCATGAAAAAAATATATGTGCACCTCTAGCAGGTTCATAGACCAAATTATATTATATAGTGTGACGTGCTTAATCCACCTCAAGTAAGTCGGTTGCGTTCACACGGGCGATATAAGTCGAATCATAAAATTCGGTTCATATAAACCACCTACATAGGTGGTTTATAAAATCCGAAATATATGATTCGAATCAGCCCTAAACCGCCTTAGCCGCACGTTCACACGCCAAATGTGAGCTGAACTATACAAGTCGATTTTTATGATTCGAATTAACTGCCCCTTGTGAACACGGCTTAACTGTGGTATTTCAGGTGAGGAGGTGAATTCAACTCACTACGACCAGACAGGATGGCCGAATGAGTTAGAGCGTCCGTCTCCCGTGTTGGTAGATCGTGGGGTCGTGGGTTCGAACCCTGGTCGAGTCAAACCAATGACTTAGAAATTGATACTTGTCGCTTCCTAGCCTGGTGCTCGGCATTATTATGATAGGGCAAGGGCTGGTTCGCTCAGTGTCAGGATAATGTGACTGAGTGGGATATCAGGTCATGGTGCTGGTGGCCTGGTCTTCCAGTGGGGCAGCCCTATAAAGTCGCCATGAGTGCCCACTGTCACAAGTCGGTACCTGTCCTGATATGACATTAGATGTTGCTAGGACGTAAAACAACAAACAATCAACTTATTACATATGTTACTAACATTGTTAGGGAAAATGCAGGAAATATTCTGCCCATTTTCAACACACTGACACCTTCATGTAACACTCAGTACTAAAGAAATTACCCTCGCACCATACCCTCATACAACACTAACATATGAAGCTGCTTACAAAAAATACCCAGGGGGGGGGGGGGGTGGCGGGTTGTAGTTGCAAAAATGTGTTATATTAAAGGTGCATAGTCTGATGAAATATCAAATTTTCAAAACCAAACCAATTATCTAGATTTGATTTGACATATCTAACTTAAATAGTGATGCACTTATTAAGCATTTGTTTCTGCGTAGAAGCCAATACCGAGTCAATTTAACAGAGCCTGTTACTCCAGAAGTCTATGGTGTCAGAGTTTTGGCAAGCTTGCCAAAACTAATTTTCCATATTTGAACTCAAAATATCTCAAAAGTTTACCATTTAAAATAATAGTAACTTTGAACTAATGTAAAGTAGATATGAGTGACCGATCTAATATATTTATCTCAGAAAAAATACAGATGTTCAAAACCATCGGACTACACAACTTTAATTAAGCATGTGTTGTTGCATAGAAGGGTATAAGGAACCAATTTAATAGAGCCTGATACTGCTTAAAGCCATGGTGTTGGAGCTTTTATGTGCTTGCCAAAAATAATTTAGCATGTTTGCACTTCAAATGTTTCCAAAGTTAGCCATCTATATAAATAAAAGCGAATATGTGTGCTTGTTTGTCTGTGTGTTCGCCTGGATTATTGTAATGCTCTCTTGTATGGTCTGCCGCTGTCAAGTATTTCAAAACTGCAATGTATACAGAATGCGGCTGCCAGGTTGTTGACGGGTACAAAGAAATTTGATCACATCACTCCTGTGCTGAAAGCATTACACTGGCTCCCTGTGAAGACGAGAATTGATTTCAAGGTGCTGCTTCTTGTGTATCGTGTCTTGCATGATCAGGCTCCAGAATATATGAGAGATATGCTCCAGGAGAGAACAAATGCTCGAACACTGCGCTCCACAGTCTCCAGCTAGTTAGCAGTTCCTCAGAGCAGACTCAAAGGCTTTGGGGATCGTGCTTTTAGTATTGCTGCCCCGAGACTGTGGAATGCTCTGCCAGGATATATCACTGATTGTAAATCTGTTGGTGCTTTTAAAAAAAGGTCTTAAGACACATTTGTTTAAATCTGCTTTTAACTAGGTGAAATTTATTTTCCTGTATATTTATTTGTTATGTAAAGCGCCTGAGAACGGCTTGCTGGATCGGGCGATATATGATTGTTTTATTTATTTATTTATTAACAAGACCCTGCTGTCTTAAAATGATCTGAAATTGATTGTGATCGTTATATTTTATAGCTTTTATTGTTTACTCCAATATATTCTTTATTCATTTTATTATTCTAAATCCTTCATTATGCCTCGGTCAAAAATGCGTTACGGCGTTCCTGCGGCGGCCATAACTCGCCGCATCGGCCAGACCGTATGCTGAGTTACGGTCACTGTATCGTGACTGTACATTTCTTTGCTAGCCGCAAGGTGTTGCAGTTTTTTTAAAGTTGGAGTTATCTTAACTTTGACAGATCGCAATGCCGCAGGCCACAATCCTGGCAAGCCAGACTCCACAACACTGTACGATCACCTTTGTTGACATCAATGAAAAGGTTGTAGAATGAATATCAATATGGTACAAAATTCATGTTTGTATGATCAATATTAAGAAAGCTATGACTTTTTTTGTATATTAAATACATGTATAAATTCAACATAAACCATATGATTTTTGAAGAGATAAACTGCAGGCTGCAATGCCGTAACATTTGCATAAACTGCAAGACACACCGCAGACCGCAGCACCATATGGCGCCCGCAGCATTTGTGACCTAGGCATTATATGGGCTGAAGGCCCCAAGTAGCCCTCTGTAGGACCAAGCTTTAAAGTCCTCGCAGATCTCGGTTTGTAAGCTTCTCTTAAATAAAAGTTACTTGGAATAAGGTTTAATATAACAATCAACCTAATATATTAATCTTTTTAAAAAATTACACAAACTCAAAACAATCGGACCATGCAACTTTAAAGAAGCCGTGGCTGTTGGACTCTGAGGGGGGAAGCTGCTGCGACTTGAGGAATGCGCAGTATTCACACACCAAGCCTCGAAGTGCACACATAAAAAGACAACTGTATTTGCATATAATAACAGCAGGCAACTGAAATTATGGACATTTCGCAGTAACAGGTGGAAATGGATATAAACATTCCACACATCCTTTTGAAAAATATAAAATACAAGTACCAAAAAGTCGATCAAAGTTAGTGCTCAGTGATTCAAGTCTTGTTACCCAGACGGCAGCTAGATGTCAGGTAAATACAAAGGCCTGACCAGGCGCAGTGGCCTAATCGGTAGAGCGCAGGCCTCATGTGCGGAAGGTTGGGAGTTTGTCTCCCGGTCGAGTCAAACCAATGACTTTAAAATTGATGCTTGTCGCTTCCTAGCCTAACGCTCGGCACTAATAGGATAAGGCAAGGACTGGTTAGCTCAATGTCAGTATAATGTGACTGAGTGGGATATTGGGTCATGGTGCCAGTGGCCTGATTTCCCAGAAGGGCAGCACTGAAAGGTTGCCATGAGTGTGCACTGTCACAAGTCGGTACCCATCCTTATATGACATTAGATGTTGCTAGGACGTAAAACAACAAACAAACAAAGGGCTGACATCAGACCAGAATGTTGACAATGACATGCCTGAGTGTTTCTTAATGTAGCGATTTATCGGGGGACAACCATGCAAAACGCTAGCATTATATAAGCTGAACATTTATGATGGTTGTACTTGTCGTTACAGTGCCCATTAAAACTTGTTATCTTTTTTTTACAGAATAAAATGTTAAGTGAAATTTTAACGATGCTGCTGTATTGATTGTTTATGCTGTTGTTAGAGGTAGCGTCTGTTGGAATGTATGTCATAACGTCTGTCGTAGCGTATGTTGTATAGTGTGTGTCTGTCATAGCATCTATTGTAGTGTCTGTCATAGCATGTGTCATAGTGTCTGTCACATTCTGTCATAGCATATATTATATGGTAGTGTCTGTCATAGCATCTGTCACAGTGATTGTTGTAGTGTCTGTCATAATGTCTGTCATAGCGTTTGTTGTAGTGTCTGTTGTGACACATAGCATACATGATAGGTCATAGCATCTGCCATAGTCTGTTGTAGAGTCTATGATAGGGTACGTTGTAGTTTCTGTCATACCGTATGTCATAGCCTCTGCCATAGCCTATGTCATATCATCTGTCATATCATGTTTTAGGTTCTGTCTGATGTCTGTTTTAGCATCTGTGGTGTTCTCTGTGGCGGAGTGGTTAGAGTGTCTGACTTTTTTCTAGGTCGGACTCCGAATCTGAAGGTCAGGGGTTCGATTCCCTGTGCCTTCACCTCTGCCAATTTGGATTTCCACCGCTGTGTATAACTTACAGCATCATCAAAGGCCAGTGGCTCTCATACCATGTCTATGTGGTGTGGGAGGTTAAAAATCCCTTGGGTCGGTAAAAGTGTAGGCTCGGGCTTTCTTTCGACAAACTGTCTAATGGTGAAAACAAGTCTATTCAGACTTATCCATAATAGGCAGTATAAATCATCAAGAAAAAAACTAAAACTGTCCTATCATCTGTTATAACTTCTGTCAAATGTCTGTAATAGCATCTGTCATAGCTTCTGTCCAATGTATGTCATAGCGTCTTGCATAGCATCTGGCATAGTGTCTGCTATATCATGTGTCATATCATCTGTTGTAGCTTCTATCTAACATCTGGTATATTTGTATACAACTTACAAGATCTACGCATTCCACTATTGCCTCAATATAACCTTCACGCCATAGCTGGAACATGCCCAATATTTAGCGTTATATGCTTCCCCTGGTTTAGGAAGATGTGCACGGAGGTGGCGCGGGGTGTTCCCCTGCCCATTCACCCACCACTCACACCCACCCACCCTCACCCACCCTCACTCAGCCTCACCCACCCTCACTCAGCCTCACCCACCCTCACCGACTCTCAGTTACCTCACCCACCCCAACCCACCCTCACCCACCCTCACCCACCCTCTCACTCACCCACCCTCACCCATCTTAACCCACGCTCACCCACCCCAACCCACCTCACCCACCCCAACCTCACCCACTCTCACCCACCCTCACCCACCCTCACCCACCCCCACCCACCCCTCACTCCACCCCTCACCACCCCTCCACCCCCTCACCAACCCTTCACCACCCTCACCCACCCTCACCCACCCTCACCCACCCACCACCCACCCTCACCCACCCTCACCCACCCACCCCCCACACCACCCACCCCCCCACACCCACCCACCCCCCACCCTCACCCACCCCACCCACCTCCCCACCCCACCCACCCCACACCCCACCCCCCCCTCACCCCCCCCTCCCCCCCCCCCTCCATCACCCCACCCCCCACCCACCCCCCCCCCCACCCCCCACCCACCCCCCCCCCACCCCCACCCCCCCCCCCACCCCCCCACCCCCCCCACCCCCCCCCCCCACCCCCCCCCCCCCCCACCCCCCCCCCCACCCCCCCACCCCCCCCCCCCCCCCCCACCCCCCTCACCCCCCCCCCCCCCCCCCCACCCCCCTCCCCCACCCCCCCACCCCCCCCTCACCCCCCCCCCCCCACCCCCCCCCCCCCCCC